>JAJOOR010011826.1:0-22395 GCA_036250505.1 Solanum acaule | reverse complement strand
CTCCAATTAACTTCCTTCAATATTTAAAGGAAAATTCCATAGGTCAAAAGTCATCTTGATGTTACACTAACATAAACATGTTACATGTATATATCATATTTCATTCGTTCCAATTTATATGACAAACTTTTCCTTTTCGCAACGTTCAAAGAATTTAAATTCATTATACTACTCAAGTATTAAACTTGGATGTGAGTTTTCATCTACCAAACCAACTTTTCGTCTGCCCCTCCATCCAAATGTTGCCCTTTTAGTTTCATACTCGATTTTTGTTGCCCTTTGGGAAATTTTCCTCATTTTTTTTGTTTTTTTGGCTCCGGACTCGTTTTCATATACTAAACTAACTTTTGAACATTACTTTAATATTAAAGAGAAAGTACCTATTGCAATGAAATGTGGGATCAGAGCCAGTTTGGCAAGTTCCTTTCCACCTTGATGGAATTGGTCCCATTCCTTCATCACTAAAGCTTTCTGATTCTGGCCAAACACCTGCCTCCAATCACATGAATAAGAACGAATTGTTCGAATAATAAGCATCCTACACTTTTAATTCTAAGATTGTCAGTTAAGTTATTAAGGGAGCGAAAAGATGGGGCACTCTCAAAGAGAAGAGAGAAGTTTTAAAAAATGCACACCTAAATATCTTATTGACCTTGTAAACACCCTAACTTTGAGTATGTATTGATTGTGCGACGTAGCATCGATCAATGAAATGGATGATCATCAATTAAGATTAGCATTTCAAATTTCAAATATCTTCTTATTTAAGGTCATGTCATCGGTAAACTGATGTTGTGTCATATCATGTCTAATCACATCTCCTTAATATTTATTCGATCTACCTCTGTCTCTCCTCATACCCCTACATCTAATCTCTCACACATACTCACTAGTGCATTTACACATCTGCTTTTCATATGTCTAAATCATCTCAATCTCCTTTTTCTCATCTTATCTACCACGAAGGTAACTTTCTTAATAATCTAATTCTCAATATTATTTGATCCATTGGTGAAAGCTATGTAAAAGTGGGCCCATGATTGATGGGATTGGCCAACTTGGGAGAATAATGAGATCTTGATACATAAAATATTTAAATATATAGTTTTTAAAATTATTTATTTAAATACATAGTGAATTGTCAAGTAGACACACACTAAGCTTCCCAAAAAGTGATAGTTAAATATTACAATTTGTGTAATTTAAAAAAGAAAAAAGAATCTTTACTCTATAAAGTCAATGAACCACGTGCAATTTATTACTACCCTCTTCATTTTACTATAATAAATTGCAAAAAATATTTATACAAATGTGCTTAAGAAGCAAAAAAGATGGATTTGATTTAATTACAAAGAATTTTAGAAAATGAATTAAAATATACTGAATTATTGCAAAAGAATTCAACTAAAATAACACTAATTGAGGCATATATTTGGGCAATCAAATTACTCTATAACAGTTATCCTCTATAACAATATTTCACTATAATTATCAAATTTTTGTTCAAACCATTTTTTATATTATATTATAATATTATATGTTTTCTATAACAGAATATCTCTATAACAATCCAAAAAATATCAGGACAAACAAAATTATTATAAAGATGTTTGACTTATACAGAAAAATTCTAATATGCTTTTCTTTTTATTAAATTTTATACGATGTAAAGTTAGATTAATCATATAAGATCATACCAGAATCAATGTTGCCAATAATAATGTCTTCTCCAAATCTTGCCTTCTTCCATAAAGAGCTTTTATGGATTTTCCCCTCATGTTCCAACCCCAAGAAGTTCCATGATCTTGTTGTGTGTAGTTCTTTTCCCTTGTTCAAGAATATTGATACTACCTTTGGATGCTCTGCAAAAAAAATCATATAAATGAATTTTAATTTGTTAATTATTTCTTAAAACATTTTGATTAATTAATGATATTTAAATCTCATTAGTAAAGAGGATTCCAATATCACACGTTGATTAATTAAAGAGAAATATACTATAAGAAGCGAGTCTTAATAAGGATTTGTTGATTAAACTCATTAATTTAATTATTGTTTTTCACTCGAATTACATATACATTTATATGTATAGATTTTGCTAAAGATGTTTAAGAAGATATTCATATTTGACCTATATATACAATATAATATTTCAATAAAGGATGTTCAACTCATTAGCAAATGCAGGTTGTGAATACATCCTAAACCCAGTATATATATATATATATACCATTTGATTTATGTAATGAGTTGAATATTAAAACCTTTAAAAGGTCAAACTGATCAAATTTTAAATTTTGTATTTTGAATTTGTCTTTTATTCTACTAACCACCCATCTATATAGTAAGATTACGTTCATTCTTATCTCACTAACTTAAAATATTCTAGATTCATCTCGGACACAGTAAATAATAATGTGTACAAAAGTAAAAAAACAATTAAAAAATGCAGTAAATGGAAAATCAAAAAATTTCACTTACTAGATAATTCTGCAGCTTCTTCATCTTCAAGAATTGCAGCAAAGCCATTGATGTGTCTTGTATAAGAATAAAAAATTGCCTCCTTAGCTTTCTCAATACTGTTAATATTACAAAAAAAAAAAATTAGGAAAAAAAAAGAATAATTTTTTTTAATTCCATTTAATCAAAAAAATATATATATACTAAAGTTTTAATTCAATTAATTACCTTCCTAAATGTGATCCAAGAAATTCATGATGAAAATTAATAACTCTATCAAAATCAATTGATGTTGCTTCTTTTCCATGTGAATGTTCACCCAAGTACACAACATATGACTATATAAACACAAAAAATACTTTCATTACTTCGAAATTTCAATGAAATTTTGAACGATAGTTCATCGAAAAATGATAATAGAAAATGTACAATTTATAAAGAGAATCAAAAAGGAAATAATTACCTTTTTTATGGCAAATGTTGGTCTAAGCAATAGAGTAAAAAAAATAGAAAGAAGAAAATATATTGAATTTTTCATATTTTCTTGAAAAAAATCAGAGAGCTCCTCTTCTGCTAAATAAAGTTTCTATAATATAAGGAATCTTATTGGTTGAGTTATTGACCATATATAGACTGAATTTTTTTTAAAAAAAAATATTTGTAGATCTTATCTTTATTTAGAAGATTCATTGACTAAAAGAAAGAATTTTAAAAAAAATTGAACATATTATATTTTTAATTATTTGTGGGGGATGAATCGAATTATTGCATGTTATATGAATGTAATGATGTATTGACTTGATTTAAATCTAGAATTTTTAAAAATGATTAACCTATTTATTACTGGTAATTTTATGATTTTTTTTAAAATTTGTTTAGATATTTTGAAATTCCCTCTGAAGATATTTTAAAAAATGTTAAACATTAGAATATGAGTAAATTCCTTCTTTTTTTTTTTTCATGGACCACTAAGAAGGAACTATCAAATAAAAAGTAGTAATAGAATGGCCCCTGACTATTTTATAATTTTATGGTACTTTTTTAATTGACTATTAAAAATAGGGAGTAGTAATTTGGAATATTAGTTTGCCATAAAAATTAATGTCGAAAACAATTTCTTTATTTTCACACGATATAAATAAAATTACATATATATTATTTGTCTCAAATACTAGGTCGCCATAAAAACTAATACCGAAAACAACAGAGATAAAATTACATACATATTATTTATTTTAAATTTTATCCGTGAAATTATATTAAACATATTATTATTAGTATCTTAGTTTCATAGAAAAGGACAAAGCAAAATATTAAAGTAGCAAATAATTCCATCCATGTGCTATGCAGTATTCAAAAGTAGTTTTAGATTGGAGAGAAATAGAATTATTCACTAAAGACTATGAAACAAAGAAATCTAAAAAAGTAAAAAGTGGATATAACACTTTTGGTTCCTCTATTATTGGTATATATATCCTTATGTTTTATATAAAATGGTAGAAAAAGAATTATAATAGTAGTGACTGAAATATTAGAATAATGATCATTATCAAAATTTAGATTAATTCTTGAATAGTTTAATCAATTTTAAAATTTTGAAAATACTAAAGTCTAGCTATACAAAATTAAAATCATATATATCAAATATTTTTAATATTTAAAGTAATATACTTCTAAAAGTTCTAAAACTAAGTGAAAATATTTTAGTGAAATATTCTAAAATCTAATGGTAAAAGAATTGAGTCTAGTGAGGTTTACATCTCCTATATAGTTCGTAGGCTATTATACAATGGGGGGTTTACCCAATACGCACACAGTGCTCACCATATGGAGTGCAAACCCGAAGGGCAAAGGTTGTGACAGAGATTGTAGCGGTTTCAAGTTATTTCAAGGTTCAAAAAAAATGAGTTAAACTCAAATTTATGACTCATTAATGCCGCTTTAGCTTAAACTCGAGCAGTTTCTTGTTATTCCCAATAAGATGACACACCAATTAGGATTGTGATAGAGTGATAAATATTAGTTTACTCTTAATCAAAGATAACGAAGATTCCTTTTTTGGATACGAAGTCACAATTATTTCATTAGAAAATGTCTTACTCCTAATATATGAAAATTTCTAACACAAAAACGATCATTTAGACAGTCAACCAACTAATCTGCTGAAATTTTCTATAACCATTACATTAATATAGAAATGCAGCTGCTAGTTTTAAGGAGCCCGTTGACATAATTTGCCTAAACTTGCGACATGAACTACGCATTATATATATGATGGTTGATTTAAATATACTCTTAATTTAACTAATATAGATTTGATTTTGTAATTTTTTACAAATTTATTTTTAAGTTTTATATCATTCATAGAAGAAATTTTTATTTTTACGTATAAGAAAAAAAGGCAAGAAAACCTCTTAACTTTGATATTTAGAATAAATATACTCCTTGTTAAGAAAAATAATGTATATATATTATCCTCATCTAACGAATGATATATTTTTACAATCTTCATTAACAAATTGAATTAAGTATTTTAGAATAAATATACTCCTTGTTAAGTAATTTTTGAGGTGTTAGAGTTGGGGGTGGGGGTAGGCAGGTTAAATTTAAAAAGTTCTAAGTATTTTTTCGTGGGGGTGAAGAGTGAAGAGTATTTTTTCCTTTGAAGCTTTTAACATCCCTATAATAATATGGGTAAATATGAATACCCATATTATCCATTGGGTAACTCATTTTTACCCATTTAAAATATGAGTCAAGTTGAGTATTTATCCATTTTTATTTAACTCATTTTTTATCGATTCATATTCGACTCGACCCACTCGTTTGTCACTCCTAACAGCAACCTACATGAAGAGGACTATTTGTCTTCGTACTAAATCAATAGAAATTTTCAAGACACATGTTACAACTATCGATTCCTTTAGTGATATTTTCCACTTTGAACTAGTTGGTAAGGTCTGCTTATTTATATACTCAACATTTCTTATATGTATTAGGGTGTCACATATTCATCCTCTATGGACTCAGCGTCCTCGTTGAGGTTTGCCCCCACCGCATGTGATTTGTCTAAACTCAGCACTGAGGTTTGTCCTGCCTTATCGGGATTTGTCTAAGCTCATTGAAATCTAGCCTACATCAACAAAGCTGGCATATGCGTGACTCAGGCCATCCCGCTAGTAAATTGTCCACTCTGAGCCTAGGTCCGCGCGCCTTTTAAACGCGTCGCTAGTTAATAATGTCTGCTTATTTATATACACGACATCTCTCTTAGCTAATATAGTACTTCTTATCTTAAATTGGGTGTCACACATATCATGTCAATGATATGTTGGAGCAAATTGTATTGCCACTATATGTTAAAAGACCACTAGGAAGACCAAGTAAGAAAAACAAAATTCAATAAGAAACCCAGGCCAAATATATATCCAACAAATATTGGATTAATTTAATATTTTGTTAAACTTTATAATCATGAACTATTAAAAGATTTTCTTTATACATTAAAATTAAACAATTTTAACTATTTAATAATCAAATTTGAATATGATATCTAAATAATCATATGTATATATTCAAATTCAAATGTCTAAATCTTAAAACATATCTTAATTAATATTCATAGATGTATTTAAATTTAGTATTATTAATCTTAATTAAAATAAATGAGACCTAATTATACTTATTATCATTATCTTCTAAATGATATATATTAATGATTAATGCCCATGAAAGGATCCGTCAAACGCCCCCAATCAAGGCTGGATTTGTCCCATGCAGTGGCTTTGGCCTTGTCAAAAGTCATGCTAATAAGTAATAGTACCAAAATAAATTTGTAACACCAGATATATTTAAATCGAACTAGGGCAAATGGTCAATTTTTCTCAAGAACGATGCGAAATGGAATAGATTTGTCATTTATTAATAATTGAGGGTAAATTTGTCTTTTGTGTTAGTTGAATAACTTAAATTTGCCACTATTTTCAAACAGCAGAACCTTAGCACTCGATAATGTCATGTATTCCGTAGTTAACATAAGTTAAATCCGATCCATTTCACAAACTTTAGGGGCAATTTGGTCATTTTCCTATTGAACTAATATATTTATTTTTTTCCTAAAGTTAATCATGATGGGAGTGAGTTTTTTTTTAAAAAAAGTGAGTAGTAAGATGAATCTTTCAAATCAAAAGCAAAAATCCAAAACTCTTAAAAATACACAAAGCAACACACAATTTGTTTGGTTTCATCACCATATAATATAATCATTAAATTATATCGACCCTCTTTACGTTTTGTAGGCATATCTGCCGTCTGCTGCCCAAAGTGGCTTGGATTTTGTGTTGTCTTGCCTTTTTCCTAGACCTTTAAATATTTTGCCAAGTCCTTTTTAAAAAGCACCCACTCAAATTACTTCATAATGATTTTTTTTCTTTCAATTATTTATCATGAGATATGCGGAGTCTAGTGATAACGAGTGAAGTAAAGTAAAGGGAAGAGCTACGAAATAAGGTGTAGGTGAGAGTCCCTTCATTTCGCGACTATATTATGTACTCTGCTCAAATTCGAACTAGAAATTAACAAATTAGCGAGCTACGTTGTTACATTTTTTCCATAGAAAATAAAGGATCACTACTTTGGTCCATATTATTTGTCGTTTTGGAAAATTAAATTTGTTCCTAAGTATTTGAATTGTTCGAAAAACTTTTCACTCGTACTTCTCTAATTAGAGTGATAAATGATAGTTTAGTCAAATATTGTTATAATAAAGACATATAATATGAATCAAATGTAATATTACTTAATTTCTTTCTCTTCTAATAGTAACACTTGTGTTGATTTAGGACACATGAGTCGACTTGTTAACATCACATTTTCTTGTGGAAATTTGCAGGAATATATATATATATCCAAGTCCAAGAAATGAAATTGTTCTGCCTGGCTCCCTGGATGCCAACTAAGAACAGCATTGTCAAAAAAAAATTGACACTCTTCCTAGTTGGTACCAGAGGAGACAGGCAGATCCATCAATACCAATTGGCAACACCAAAAAAATAGGTTTGCTTAAATCTCCCTTTTCTTTTGTATATAAGTAATTGTTTTGATATTTTTTACTAGTAATTATCGTAATGATTTAAGTTATATACGTTGACACTATAAAAGCAATCTACCTGACTATATATAGTAAATAGTTACTCTACATTTTAAGTTATTGTATTAGACTTGCTATGAAGAGTTACATGTTATTGTAGGTTAATTTATTTATATAGTAACATGGATGAATTCAAACTCAACAACTTCAAATTCAAGCTCATATATATATGTTATCTCCTGTATTCAGATTAGCAAATCAGAAATAATAAAAGATGAAAAGAACTATCCGAATCTACAGAACCCACTGTGTGTGTTCTTAAGAAATTTAATTCTCTCAAGTACCCAAGGTTACAGATTAATTTCTCCCAAGATAAAATGGATTAACCATTAAAGAAATAGCAATTCCTCAAACTTCGATAATTTCAACGAACTCAAACAGACACGATCGATCATTTTTGTTTTGTAAGAAATATATGTAGAAGAAGGAAAGAATTCAATGCAGAAAAATGAGAGAAAGTCTCTCTATTTATAGCCAACAAAGGGTAAAGGTCACAACTCTTTGGAAAAAAAGACAACATTTCAGAAAGGTCACAATACTTTGGAAAAGGCACAACCTTTCAAACGGTCACAACCCTTTAGAAGAGACACTACCTTTCATAAAGGTCACAACCCTTTGGCAAAGTTACAACCCTTCATTTCCTATTCACACCTTTAAAACCCAATAATATATTACTTCATGAATTGTGACAATAAATCGACACTACTTTCATAAAATGGAGCAACCACCTTGATATGATTCTGTAACTTCATAAAATGGATATTGAGGTACAACATGATATGGATAATAATTATTAGATGGCCATTGCATCATTGGAACTAATTCTATTTTTGGATCATCTTTTTTGTCACCATCTTTCTTGTCAATAGGGCCAACACTTAACAACTCTGCTCCTTTCTTCAATTTCTTCCTAAGCAATTTGGTTAGCACTGCTGCATCAATTTGCTCCCCCTCCACTTCTAATTGGTTATTTTCTCCCCCTTTCATCGCTGCTGAATTCACACCTAGAGGGACATAGAAAAATCAATAGGAGTTTGAAATATTTAGGGGCAGAGACGGACTCAGGATTTGGACACGATAGGTGCATCACTATCTTTAGTACATTAATTGAAGTAATTTAACGGCCTAAGGGGCACGATGATTCGATGTCCAAATCCAACAGATATATTTGAAGGGTCCTTTTAAAATACATGATAGTAGTTCTTCAAGATATACACACATATAAAGTTTTGTTGTTGTTGAGGTTAACCTAATAGGGTAGGTTCTAACTGACCTCATCGTTTTCTAAATTGTATCACATAAAATGAAACGAAGGACTGAAGGTATGCACCTAACTAATAAATATATGACATGTACCTTACATACCTGGCTGAGAAACAGCAATTTTGAAAGCCTTGGACCTTGATTTTTTATCATGACCATTTATGGATAACCCAATAACAACCTTTTGCTGCCCAAATTTTATAAGACCATACATTAGTAAATGAACCAATATAATTTTAAAAAAATATAGCCACTTTGCTAGCTAGATATCATTTTTCAATTAAAACTAGACTCAAATTAGTACAAAAAAAACACATTTAAAAAATATATAAATACCTTATTCATTATCTAGGTTTGAAAAAGGGAATATAAATATTGATTTGAGGGTGAGATAATTTTAATTCTTGGAAAGAAAGAGGGTGTTTTTTTTTTTTAAATGCTTGAGAAATTGCCTGGAGGAAAATAGTTTATATTTTGAGGGTATTTATAGGGTGGAAATAGAAATATATTAATTTGCAAGTCGTAAATAACACGCATTAAAGATTAGGACAATGCAGTTATTAGAATTATCAGTATGTTATGACTTATGAAGATGACATATATTATAAAAGTCATTAAGGGTGGACTTGGAACGGAAGAAAATATATTCTGAAAAATGTTTTTCATAAAAAAATATTTTCTTTACTAAAATAAGTTTCATAAAAATTAGAAAAAACTTTATGATAAAATGGACGTTGGGGAGCAACTAACACTCCAAAAATTAGTACATTATCCGAATTGGAGTGTGTACAATCATGGATCGGGGCCTCGGGGATATATCATCACCCTCTCTCCCTGCACTATCCGAGGCCCCACATCGATCATATATGAATTTGATTCTGATACCATGTTAAGAAATGAATTCATGGGTCTAACTCACGCCTTAAAAACTTGGCTCAAAAGAAGAAAAATTCCCCTAGCTATATAACGAGTGCAAGAATTTCGTCCCGGTCCAATAATGTGGGGTCATTCTCACTTCCTTAATTAATGGAATAAGAAAAATAAGAACATTTCATGTTCATTGTCTCCTCCTCTCACCCTTTGACCACGTCTCCCACCCCCGAAATGTTACATAAATTATACATAAATACTTTTGAGATAATATAATCTTTTGTTTGACTACACAAACAACGTCAAATAGGTAAGAAACTCACTTATTTTTCAGAAAAAATATTTTCTATCGTAACAAACATGCTTTAATAAGAATATCTTCATGAATTCACCAAGAGTTATTGCATTACATATATAATGCATGTGGGCGTAAGGAAGAAGGTGAGATGGAAAACAAAATAACGTCTTCAACGGACCAAATTAATGACTTCACTTTTATTCTTCCTAGTTTCAAAATTTACAAAGTTTTGTCTTCAAAATTTCAATAATTAGAGCCGTGAATTTTCGAGTTCAAATCGTGAAAATAATTACTAACACTTGAATTAGGTTAAACGGTTGATAACCCTCTACATCACACCTCTTGAATAAGGTACGACCCTTCCCCTTCCTCTTCACTAGACTGATATGCTAATGTGAAATGTTTTGTGCGGTGAATTATCCTTTAGAATCATGTTAATTAGCAATCATGTCAAAACTCTGCTAATGTGAGATATTTTATTCATGTTTGATTTTTATAATACAAGAGGTAAATTTGTAATTATGTCACTATATTTATAAAGAAATTGTATAATATAAGGGACCTAAAGTATTGAATTTTAAAATATATAAAACGTATCTGTAACTGAGTTACAAAATTCTCCTTCCATTTCAACTTATGTGGCATCTCAAATTTAGAGATTCAAATAAGTTTATCTTATACTGTAAATTATATATATATATATATATATATATATATATCTTTTAAATATTTTGAATTGTCAATTATTGTGACTTATAATATATTTTTTTTATGTAATTTATAAATATATAAATTTAGTTTCAAGAAATTTAAAGATTTCATGCGCAAATTTCCAATCAATTTTGTACTGTCTGACTCTAAAAAAACAAATAAATTGAGACAGAAGGAGTCAGGTACTCTTCCACTATTTCCATTCACTCATTCTAATTTTAAGTCAGTCAACTCTTGTTTTCTTCTATAGTATACTTTCCACACATTTAATAAATGTATACTCATCTCCATCATGTAATTAATTGCTCCCTACATACTTTTCTTTAGCTAAATTTAAGTGAATTTACAAATTATTAATTTGTTACTCAGATATTAAATGAGCGGGCTAAATTGAATTTGAACTATCAAAATGAAATATTGAATTAGTTGATCAATTCACTAGGCTAACATACAAGTCGTAGTTCAATCCGTTCAATACTTATTACATTTAAAATTATTTATTAATTTTTTTATAACTTGCTTAAGAACTTATAAAAAATATTATATATCAAATCAAAAAATTGTCTTTTTAAGAATGCTTTGACGATTTTTTATTAATCCGATTTTAAAATGTGCTTATTGAACGAATCAAAATTGGTTAAGTTAATATATATATAAATAGGTCAACAACATATGTTATTTGAACGGATTGAATAATTATATTTTTATAAACTAATTTTATCGTATCGGACTTTGTTATATTTCTTGGAACCATTGATTCTTGGAAAATTGTAACCAACAGTCAAAACACATGTCGAAGTTCTTTGGGATGAAATGTTGATGTCTATATCAATCAAGGTCTCACTTCTCATTTTTGTTTTTCTAGTGGAATATTATGCATCTAATTTCACCATTTAGAATATATATATATATATATGTAGAATAATAAATTAAATATTGTGGAGTAAATTAATTTCTAACATATGTTTTTATTTTCTTATCCCTTAGAGAAGTGGCTAAACTTTAAATATTTTGTAAAGCTACACTTAACTTAAATAGCTGCCCAAATAGTGGCTACTTCCAACATCGTTTCTACCCAATTTATGCTCCTATCAAAATAGATAGTTTTGGGCTCTGAGGCCCGGCCTAGTTCACTTTATATTGGTTGTAATAGTTTCCACTTTGACATTTGGTAGCTAATAAAATCCATTCCATAAATTTGAACAAGAATTAGCGTCGTTTAGGAGAAGGTATTAGAAAAAATAATGCACATATTAGTTATGATAATATTTATTCTTTATTTGGTACATTTTTAAAACTTATTTAGTATTATTGCTTTTTCGGTTTCAATTTATTTAACCTACTCTTCTCTTCAATCCATTTTAAAAAAAATTGTCTCTTTCACTTTTTACCAGCCCTTTAATTCCAACTTTTTATATGACATGTTTAAAACCAGAGTATTAAAGAATATATTGGTACGTTAGACATATCTTTAATTTAAGACCATAAATTCAAAAGTTTTTCTTTCTTTTTTCAAACTCCGTGTCAAGTCAAACAAATTGAAACTGAGGAAGTAGTTAGCAAACCACAATATTAAATATCAATGATATTAATGCATGTATTAACATGATTAAGGTTAAAGACACAATTACCCTTGAAAGTGTACAAAGTTTAAAAAAAATATGGAGAATATATATTTTTTTAATTTTTTTTTTCACAATACGTGTTATTTCTAATATACCAAACTAAACTGTAAATAAAATATGATATCAACATAGCTAAGGTTTTGGTTGATTGCCACCTATTCAATCTCTTGAGATATCATCTATATTACTTGGACTTTTCAATATTTTTATTATACCCGTATTATTATTTTTAAATACGTATTTAATATGCATCTGTCAATATTTTTAAAAGTCCGAACAACATAAAGATACATTGCACCATGAATTCTTCTCAAGTCCACAAAATTCAGAATGGGGTTTGGTAGGACTCAAACGGGTCAATATGGGCTGCTGGACGGGTTAGATAATCAAACCATGAAGTCTTTTTTTTTTTTTTTCTCAAACCATGAAGTCACATAAATGTTCGTTTACTATTCAAAGGCATATTAGAAATTCTTTATTTTGTATATTTTAATAATTCCATCATAATTTTATTTGATATTTAAACAACATTAACCGATTATAGTTATCCTAATTTGATAAGTTTAAAAATGCAGTAAATATATAGTTTGTAATAAACGGTGCAAATACATTCATATTATATGTTATATATATAATATAAATAATATATTATTTCCTTCTTCTTAATTTATGTGAAACTTTTCACTTATTTAAAGTTGATTTAATTAATTTTTGGAATTAATATAAATTATAAATTTAATTTAGATATTCAAAAACTTATCTGAAAATTGTACTATTAAATTGTGGATTTTCTTATGTCAATATATGATGAGAAGATAACATTCTAAGATGTTGATAAAAAATTATTCAATTTGTTTGTCTTAACACATAAGCACGATATAATATCTATCTTCTTCAACTTTGAATGTGCATAAATAGGCTAACTTGTACAAGTAGACACATACGTCCTATTTGATATCCTACATAACAATCTGTGTCCTACTCGATAGTCTAGGTGACATTCGACGTGTATTATGCCACGTAGATTATATAAGCACATATATGTCAGCTGAAATCAAATTTAAAGATATATTTATATATTTAATTTAAGATAAAAAGAAGTTAAATAGGGGGTAGTGGTAGGTAGGTAATGATGTTACCAAACAATTGGAAGAAAACTCAGCCAACAACCATTTACAACTACTAATAATAACCCTTTAAAAACTCCATAGCCTCTCTTGCACTTCTTTTTTATTAATTATTGCATTACAAGTCACTTTCAACATCTTAATTTGAACTTGTAAGTGCAATCCATTTGTATATATTCTATCCTTTTCGGACTTCACTCGTGGATTATACTTAGTATTTGTATTTTAAGGTTCTCTTGATTGAAATTGTGTTTTCCTTATAAAGGTTCTTGTTTTGGGAAATTGATTAATTATGGCTCAAGAAACGGTAAATCTTGAACAAGAGGTTAGTTGAAATTTCAATTAAAGGGTATAAAGTTTAGTTCTTTACATGTTTCAATCAATTATCTTCTAGTAGATCTTGATTCTTGAATTCTTTTGATTGTTCATTTCAGGTTGTTTTGGTTGAAGAACTTGGAAATGCTAGAGTTGTAACTCTAAATAACCCAAAACAGTTGAATATTATTTCACCCAAAGTGGTATGTTGAAGAATTAGAATTCTTGAAATTATCTATCTCTAGTACATCGGATTTAAGTTATATGCATCCATAGTGTAAAGATTTAGGGTGGACCTAGTGAAGAACCTATAGGGTTCAGTAACTTTAGCTTAGATCAGGTATATGTGGTAAAATGTGGATTCTAAACCTATGAAGTTCAAATTTTGGATTAGTCTCTACAAGCTGCCTATTACTCCCTTTGTTTCAATTTGTTTGTCTGGCTTTAATTTGGTACGGAGTTTAAGAAAGTTACCAATTACTCCCTTTGTTTCAATTTGTTTGTCTGGCTTTAACTTGGTACGGAGTTTAACTCCCTTTGTTTCAATTTGTTTGTCTGGCTTTAACTTGGTACGGAGTTTAAGAAAGCTACCAATTACTCCCCTGTTTCAATTTGTTTGTCTGGCTTGACACGGAGTTTAAGAAAGCTACCAATTACTTCCTTTGTTTTAATTTGTTTGCCGGGCTTTAACATGATACGGAGTTTAAGAAAGCAACCAATTACTCCCTTCATTTCAATTTGTTTGTCTAACATTCACTTGATACGAAGTTCAAGAAATTAAGAAGACTTTTGAATTTTGTGGTCTTAAACTAAAGATAAGTAGAATGTACTAAAATGTCTTTTTATTTTGTGGTTTTAACATGTCAGGTAGAAAGTTAAAATTAAAAGAGTTGTTAAAAAAGGAAAGAGACATTCTTTTTGAAACAGAAGACAACCGTCAACCAAATTGAAACCTGACGGAGTAATACATATCATAGAGATTTGCTTTTAAGTTTTAAGTATCTTGTTGGTGACCTGATTATGTAAATATAGTTCAGAACATTAGTGTATGTAATAAAACTTTTAATTTCCTTCAAGTAGGTAGAACCGCTGGCAGCAAATCTCGAGAAGTGGGAGGAAGATGAGAAAGCAAAACTTGTTATCATCAAGGTTAGTAATCTGTTTCTGCTCTCCAAAATTTTCAAATTTTATTGTTTCTTATATTAGTGTAATCTCTAGCTACTGCTAACAAATGATTGAGATGAGAATTCTGAAAATGTTGTTTGGCCTTGTTTTCGTTCTTCATAAAATGAACAGGGAGCTGGCCGGGCTTTTTCTGCTGGCGGGGATTTAAAGATGTTCTATAATGGCAGGAATTCAAGTAATATTTTGTAACAGTAAAAAGTTCAGTTGTTTACTTTTGACCTCTGTTGCTTGGACTCTTAAAAAATGTCACCAGGTGCGTGTTGGATCACTACTTTTGGAGGATCTGACACTGTGCTGCAGCATTTTTGGAGAGTTCGAGCAACATAGCTTTAGACTATTGAATTACCATTTGTTGACTGGCATTTGGAACTTGTACTTTACAGAGGATTCCTGCCTCGAAGTTGTTTATCGAATGTATTGGCTTTGCAATCACATTCATACTTATAAAAAAACCACGGTGCAGTATTGACTCTTCTGAAATCCTTATATTGAAATAGAAACAAGCACGTGTTGATTCTGAAAACTCGTCTCCGAATTTCGTTTTATGCACTGTACAGGTTGCTCTTGCTCATGGAATCTCAATGGGTGGAGGTGCATCCTTAATGGCTCCAATGAAGTTCTCTGTTGTGACTGAAAAGACGGTTCGTTCTAATATATCTACTACTGCATATTGTACTTCTATTTCTTCAAGTAATGCATGAACTATATTGCATCTTACTCTTGTTTTATAGGTTTTCTCCACTCCTGAAGCAAGTATAGGCTTCCACACAGACTGTGGTTTCTCATACATGCTTTCTCGGCTTCCTGGTAGACTCGGTAAGCATTAACATAGCATCGGGACAAGGTAGTTTGTCTTTATGCTATTTATGTTAATCGAAGAGCCAAGGGAAAATTTGTGATGCATTTACTGTTTATGTAGGGGAATACTTGGGTTTAGCTGGAGCGAGGCTGAACGGTAAAGAATTGGTTGCTGCTGGACTTGCAACACATTTTGTACCTCTGGAGGTGAGTCTAATGGACAACAATCTCTTACTCAATCATAAAAACAAGATTTTATCTCATGGATGACAGAACACTATATTTTCCTTAAATTCATTTTCATGTAATGGACCAGATATACGTTTTAATTGGAATATTGTATCATGTAATAGACCGTGGATAAACTTCAACTAGAATATCCAGAAGATATCAGACAAGATACATATTTCATTGGATAGTTCCTCTTGTATGCATAAACTAACAACACTTTTCAACCTATAAGTGGTTAGTACTCGAGTAGATTATGCCATGGATTGGATCTCCATGCTCCAGCATTGACTTTACATCTCTATAGTGTTTTCTTTTCAACATTCCTGTTGCATCGAAGTTTATTGTCTGTGCTGGATTCTTTTTCATGCCATACTATATGCAATAAGATATGTCTGTATCAGTCTACTTAACAAATCTGTAGATAGCAGGATAGCCTCTCAGATATGTTAACCCACTTAAACTACCATACACAAAGCACCAAAAGGAAAAGGTAAATAAAGTTGAGGATGGGCTGAACTTAACTTGCAAATCCAGAATGAACTATAATACCTTCTCATCCATGTTTCGATAAACTTGTATATACATTATTAACTTGAAATTCTTCAAATCCAGAATTATTTCCATTTGAGTCGACCCAAGTCTTTCTCTCCCCGTATAGTCTTGGCTCTAGTAAAGAGAAAAAATCTCTCCCTCCCCTATTGTATCTTCGTAGGGCGACCCCCTCTCCGTCCTTATGGCCTTTAGCCTTGAATTGTTTTTTTTTTCTTTTATTGAATTGATCCCACCAGAACAAAATTCACTTGATTGATACATGTACATACTGCGAAGAGGCCCTTTGGGCGGTGCTTTCTCGGTCAACTAGTAGACTTGCATGAAGAAAGAGACTAAGCCCAAGAGTAAGAGAAGGAGGGCTCATAGGTCTAGAATAAATGAGAGTGCTTTCATCTAAGGTTTGAACTGCCAACCAACTCTTTCGACTGTGCAATTTCAGACTGGAATGAACCATCCAATAAAGCCTGACTAATGGAAGCAAGGGACTGAGTTATTCTCTTGTAAACCACTTTCTCAATAAATGTTGTTTGGCTTGTCTCTCGTCAAATTCCCTGATTCACAATAGGACTTTTATGCCAGACAGCAACTTGGGAACCATCGCCCCTGCTGATGGATGAAGCACAAAATTTTTGAACATTAAGTACATAAAATTTTAACGGTGTTTGATTTTGTGAATGACTTGAGATTGTATTTTCTGTTCTTTGACCAATTATAGAGTTAACTCTATTTGCTATTTAAAATGTCAGAAACTGCCAGAGCTAGAGAAGCACTTACTAAGCTTAAACACTGGCGACGAGGCTGCTGTCGGATCTGCTATCAAGGAGTTCTCGACAGACGTTCAGATTGATGAAGAAAGCGTCTTGAAAAAGTAACATTTGTCTTAATTAATGTACTCTATACTCGTTCATCAAGAAAATCAAGATAAACATATGTTAGCTCATGCAGGCAGTCAATAATTGATGAGTGCTTCTCCAAGGATTCTGTTGCAGATATTATCAGTTCATTTGTAAGACAATTCTTCATAACATTGTAAACATGATGATTTGTGAGAGATATAACATAAATAATTCGATGGTTTCTTTCTTTTCAGGAAACTGAAGCTGGCAAAGAAGGAAATGGTTGGATTGTGCCGGTGCTTAAAGGCCTAAAACGGTCATCCCCAACAGGTCTAAAAATCACTCTAAGATCGGTTAGTTCCTCCTTTTTGTTTCATACAAAATCAGTCAATACTTTCCTTCCCGGATATGGTGATGGTTCATATAATCTTTCTTTTCTAAGTCCTTATAGTCTATCATAGATTAGACCATAATGGTCACATTCCCTTCGTATTTGATACAGCAGCTCTCAATTTATCTAGTGCTGGAATAGTCTATCTTCTTCAAACTTATGCAAAATAGCACCTAACTGTGTATTAGGACAAAAGCATTGTCGTTTCATTTGAATTCTAGTGGAGCAGACTATGCTCATTCGACTTTTCCTGTTACTAGTAGGTTCATAGTGATACTGGCTTTTGTGCGGACAATATCCGTGCTCCTAATAAGTAGTAGACAGTAATTGCTTTGAAGGATATGGTGAAAATGTTACATCAGTTGTACATTTTGAGTTAAAAGGGAAAGATATGCTTGGCTTGTTATGCGCTAACCGAATCCTGTGATGCATATTTAGTAGCAATTTGACGACTTTTTGGATTCCTATCAATGTTACATTGCTAATCCTTTTGATCAAGAGAGTTGCTTCTCTTATGCTGTATACTCTGCATTGTTTTATATATGTTCGAATATTTTCAGATTCGGGAAGGGAGGAAGCAAACCTTATCTGAATGTCTGAAGAAAGAATTCAGAATAACAATAAATACACTAAGAGCAAGAATATCTGGTGATGTCTATGAGGTAATCACCGAAATTCTGTTCAGCTTTCGATATAATTGATCTTCTCGAATCTAACTTGCATTCCCTCTCATATTATGAAGGGTATCAGAGCTCTTACCATTGACAAGGACAATTCTCCGAAAGTATGTCTCTCTCTCTCACACACACACTCACGTTTTCGGGGACATTTTGTGTTTCTAATTATGTCACATTCTACATTTTAGGAAATTAAAGCATTTTTTGATGATTTATATAATGGATGTGAATGTGATTACACTAACTTTGCTCTCTCTTTGCGTCCTCTCCACCTTGTGACGTTGTTATCTAACCTGCAATCATCCTCAGTGGGACCCTTCAACTCTTGAAAACGTTGAGGACGAGCAAGTCAACCTTGTATTTGAGCCATTTGAAGAAGATTTTGAGCTCAAGGTTTCAGAAAATGAACAACACAGGTATGAACTGGTGCAATTTTCATTTGCATACTGTATATACGATTGTGCTTGCTTAACGTTGTATCTGAGAAAAGAAGGACTCGTGAGTAACTTCATCGTTGAACATGATCTGATCAACAGGTGGGATGGAAAGTATGAAGATTCAGCATATTGCCATCAGTGAAAAATCAAAGTACACGATCAGTTTAACAGAGTTGGTCGTTGGTCTTATAGTCTTTGGTCAATAAACTCGATTTTCGGAAGAAATTGAACTGTTCTACATTGTTCACATTTTAACAATGGTGTTTTGCTACTTATGTTTCTCTTTATTAAATTTACAAGAGAAAGAGAAGGAGATGTGTTCTGTTATATTTTCAAAAAAATATTATAAAGTTCTACATATTCAAGCTGTTAGAACTCTGTTTGGATATATATAGACTATAGTCTATACTTTTGGGTGTGAGATTTCAGTTTAATATAGTGAGAACATATTATTCTTTATTTTTATAAATTAATTGTCTTGATTTTTTATCACACATAATTGGATTGAGTAATACTGATGGAGTAACCCACTACAAAAAAAGGGATTTAGCGACACACAAATTTTGTAGCTAAACAGCAAAATCTACTGCTAATTCTAGTTAGTGACGGATTTTCGTTAGCTATGAACAAAATAGAAACGGACCAGCGATAAAGTTCATATATTTATAACAAATGTAACATGATTAATATTGCTTTTGCTTGAGAATCTTGCCAAACAACTCTTGAGGCAAAGAAAAAGGATGCTTCTAAGCTTCTATTAACGGTTGAGTATGAAGGGTTACCTTTGGCTATTTGTGTAAGTTATTTAAAATAGTTTAGGTTAATAAGAAGGGTTTAATAGGATATTTAGGTTTTAAAAAGGGTATTTTAGTAATTTCACATTTTAACATATATATACCCTCTTATAATAGCCATCCACCTAATTAATTAAACAAAAAATAGCTGATAAACGTATTCTATATGTATAATCCATTTATAATATGTGTAAAATCTATGTATATTGGGTAGAAAAAATAAATTGTGTATTTGCACACGCATACAATATTATAGAAATCATGAAATTATTTACTTCTTCTTTGGGATCAAATACACAAACCTCACAAACAAAGCAATTGAAAGCAAAACGACAATTCTTTCTTTAGAATAAGTGATTCCTCCTAAAGAAGTTGCTTCAACTCATGTATTACATGATTCCAAGAATTTTAGTAAAACCTTTTTTTGTCTTCTTTATATATATAAGCCTTTATTAATAGTATATAACACAAATTCTCATCTCCTTAAGGACAAAAACTACCTTTTTAAGGTTCTTTGTCTTTATTACTTACTTTCTTCATTTTGTGTGCTTTATATTTTTATCTCATTTGACTTGCTTTTATTTTTTCTCCATCTTAGGTGAAAAATGGGTCCACGTTTGTTGCATGGGACTCTTCATGCTACAATTTATGAAATTGATAAGATAAGGACCGGTTGTGCTGATTGTTGTGGACCGGTAAGTTTTCTGCTCGAACTATGTATACATATGAATAAAAAAATTTAAATTGAGTTAGTGGTGAAAAAATATTTGAAGTTTCCTATTTGAATTATTAGGGGTTTGCTTTTCCTACTTGAATTATTACGTACTACGGTACTAGCTATTTATTAAAACATACATTAATTGTCGGTTGTTGACTTTTCCTTCCTGAAATATCATCATTGTTCAGGTAGGAAAAGAGAACAATGGATAGTTGAGGTGTGTTTTGAAAAAATAATTGATGATAGTTTAGGTACGTAGTAAAAAAAAATACCTAATAACACCTGCATTATCAAATAGAAAACTCACAAAAACGTGATGTTTCAAATATACTTTTTACCATTAATTATCTCTTTTAAGTTTTATTCATACAATCACAATTACTCTGATTCCATCAATTTAAATACCGAATCCGCCTCTATAATTTGAGAATAAGCAATGAAAAAAAGAGAGAAAAACAAAGAAAAATTGACAAGTCAATTAATTCATGTACTAGTTTGGTCATAATTGCACATGGTTAAGAGGGATATTTTTGTAGTAAAACTATGAAATCATGGTTTAAATTTTAATGTTAATGAACTCATTCAATCTTTTTATGATACCTTGTAATGAGCTAGATGTATTAATGGTGATGAGTATGACTGCTCATGGTGTATTCCAAAATATCAAAGGTTTTCGAGGCTAACACCTCCCAACTACATGGACTTATAATCGCACCTATAGAATCTAAGCTTTTTGAAGTGCGATTAGGTGAGAGTAGATCTTTCGTTGTAGCGAATAAGAAAGTTACAAAGGTGCATGCCACACTCACGATAGACATATTATTGTTGATTAATTATAACTTGGAGTAATATTTTGTATGCATAGAAGGGTTGTGTGCCTTAGAAATTTATTACTCATATAGTATAGTAATTCAACATATAAAAATGACAAAAATCTAGCCATGTAACACAAAATCTTGTTTCTTTATTTTCCCATGGAGAAGAAGCTGTCATATAACTAATGGAAATATCTGGACAAATTTGCTGTTTACTTTTTCTAATCTATATACATAAATTATACCTCATTATACACGATCACACACATATTATACATATACTATACATATGTCAGCTATTTTTAGTTCAATCAGTTATAGAAATTACTAAAATATAAAACTAATGAAGTGTGATGCCTAACAAGTGTTGCTTAAGGTTGATGACATTATATTAGTACAAATGAATTCTCAATATAATGGTGATAATACATATGTATGTGCTTATTAATATTTGATCCATTTTAGCCTCAAGCATTTTTCTAATCTCCATATCTTTACTTATAGACATCTCCCCAGAAACTAACCAAAAGAGTTTTGAACAATGTCAAGAAATTGTTCTTCTGCGCGCCAAAGGTACCGTCTTTAATATAATTAGTTTGTTGTTGTATCTGTCCCAATTTATGTGACATACTTTCCTTTATAGTCCGTCTTAAAAAGACTGTCACTTCTCTATAATTGGAAACAGTTTAACTTCAAAATTACCATTTTACCCTTAATGAAATGATTTATAGTCACACAAACTGTCAAGAAGTACAACTCTTCGTTTCTATCTTAACTTTGTGTCAAATCAAATTGTGTCACATAAATTGGGACAGAGAAAGTTCTATCCATTATCCATTTTAAACTTTTTTTCACAATGTGTTACAAATTTTGCAGATTTCTGCTACAAAACTTTATGCAACCATAGATTTAGATAAGGCAAGAGTTGGAAGAACTAGAATCGCGGAAAATGAGCCTTCCAACCCTCACTGGAATGACACATTTCGATTCTACTGTGCTCATGAGGTTTCTAACATCATTTTTACAGTAAAAGATGAGAATCCCTTTAGTGCAACACTAATTGGAAGAGCTTATCTCCCTGTTGAGGAAGTCTTGAATCGATATATAGTCGATAGATGGGTACCTATAGTAGATGAAGAGAGG
>JAJOOR010011825.1:0-19795 GCA_036250505.1 Solanum acaule | reverse complement strand
TCACTTAGATTTGTTGTTCTTGAGCTGAGGGTCTCCCGAAAACAGCCTCTCTACCTCCACGAGGTAGTGGCAAGGTCTGCGTACACTTTACCCTCCCCAGACCCCACCTAGTGGGATTTCACTGGGCATGTTGTTGTTGTTGTTGTAGAATACAATCCTTTACCAAGTAGGATACTATTTCCTATTCCTATTCCTATTCTAAATAGGATTGTATAAACCTATTCCTATTCTAATAGGATTGTGTAAACCTATTCCTATTCTTATAGGATGGTATAAACCTATTCATATTCTAACACTCCTCCTCAAGCTAGTGCATACAATTCATGTGCCTAGCTTGTTACATATGTAATTAATACGAGGACCAATGAGGGGTTTTGTGAGATATCTGCAAGTTGGTCAGTTGACTTCACAAAATTGACAGTCAATTGCAATGTGCTTAATCTTCTCATGAAATACTAAATTCGATGCATAATGCCGATAAAACACAAGTGATAAAATTACAGTATTGGAACTTCCCAAACCAAGCTTGCAAAGACTGTTCCAGACCATAGAGTGACTTACGTAATCAACATACAAGGCTACTAAACTCCCCCATCAACAAAGTGCTCAAAATCTAGTATAAAGTATATGGATCATGTTGGAATCAATAGATGAGTCGATATTAAACAAGTCACCGAAAAACTGGTCGGAACATGCTCATATGCCTGAGTATTAGATTTGATGGCTAAAAGTGGTCACAATCTTAGAAATAAAATTATATGGGTAGGGTCAAAATGATGTCACGACCCAACTAGAAAATATAAATTATATAGGATAGTTTGAATTGATGGAACGACCCCATTGAAAAAGAGAAATAATATGAATAGGGTCGGAATGATGGCACAACCCTACTGAAAAAGAAAAATTGTATGGGTAGGGTTGGAATGATGGCACAACCCTACGCAAATCAGATTTGAGGAGTCACCGGAAAGATGAATGGAACTATGCAAATCAAATCTGAGTCACGGAAAAGACACATGATGCTATGCAACTCAGATATGAGAAAATAGTTCGGAAAAATCCACGGTACTACACAAATCAAATATGAAAAGTAGTCCGGAGAGATGCACGGTGCTATGCAAATCAGATATGCAAAAAAAGGTAGTCACCGGAAGGATGGCACGGTGCTACACAAATTATATATGAAAAAGTAGTCACCGGAATGATGGCATGGTGCTACACAAATTAGATATGAGAAAATAGTCATCAGAAAGATACACGGTGACCCAACTTTTGCTAACATAATCATTGGCCGGACGGGCGGCATATATGGGTAATAGCCGCCCGCCGGCAACGGAAGCTCTTTGATTTTCTACCAAGATCGTAGAGGCTCTGATACCATGTGGAAGAATATTATTGAATTGTTGTTGTATCTACATTGTTACATAGAGACCCTATTTATAGACACTAGAATACAATCCTTTACCAAGTAGAATACTATTTACTATTCCTATTCCTATTCTAAATAGGATTGTATAAACCTATTCCTATTCTAATAGGATTGTGTAAACCTATTCCTATAGGATTGTATAAACCTATTCATATTCTAACACTAACAATCAATAAAAAAAGAGATTAGGTATCATTGCTTTTTGAGCATGTTTCACGTATCTTTTTTTACCTATTCATCTTAGCGTTCTCAATTTTTTGAGCAATAAGGGAAAACAATTTGAAATTGGCACATAAACAGCTCAACTAAACCTTCTTTGTGATTCAAATAGGTGAGGTTGCACCATTCATTTTTTTTGAAATCATTTTCAAGCATAATAGGTCAGGTCAAAATCGTAAATCATGCGTGAAGATTACTTCTCAGCCTACTTTACTGCTCAAAGAATCTATTCTTGGCTTACTTAAGTTTGATTGACTACCATTATAAAGGAACAAAGCTATCTCCACAACGAATCTACTTCCAACTTGTATAGCTTGCACTGAACTGTTTCTGTTTCTGGTAATGTGGAATTGCCTTTGTTTGGCTAACAACTTCAAGCTTTAACAACCCCTACCCCCGGCCAAAAAAAGGAAAGAAGAAGATGCATTTCTGACATGACAATAACTCTTCATATGCAGTATCATAAATTGGCTGCCGAAGCATTTTACTTGATGGCCATTGTATATGATAAGCTGGGGCAGCTGGACCACAGAGAAGCAGCAGCGAAGTCATTTAGGAAACTCATCACCACTCTTGAAAGCTCTGATATTTGAAGATCCTCGTCAATATTTTGCTAAGAAACCAGTATCTTACATAAATATTCTTTTGGTGAGTGATTATTTGTCTTCTTGGCTACTTATGAAAATAACTTTTAGCTTTTTGATACAGAATTGTTCACAAGATGGAACAAAGATTCCGAGGTCTATATATTAAAGTGCGTCAGTAGTATAATTTTGTAACTTCGTAAATTTGAAACTAAACTCTTGCTGCAATTATGAATTCATGATTCGGGAGTTATTTTATTAAATGGAAAAGGATTGTGCTAGCAGTAGGAAAAAATTATGTTGAGATGACTAATGTTCTACTCTGTACCTATTTAGCTTAGTTGAGGGTTTTTGGTTTTCTTCAGTTCCGAAAGAATACTGCTTGGTTTTATGAACAAGAAAAATTAGTGCTAAATAATTTATTCTGATTGAAACTAGAGAAAAGAAATCATCTATAAAGTGCCCAACTAGAAAATTGAGTGACAATAGATGATTGGAAGTTGGGTGTAACATCTGGCATTGCTCTTTAGTTATTAAACAAGAAAGACAATTTTGTTTATTTATTTATGTGGGGAATAACCCTTACCCATGTTGTCTATTTGACATTTATCTCCTCATTCTGCAAAAAAAGAGAGCATAATACCTTCTTAATGCTCTTAGAGATCTAAATGGGGAAAGAAGACTTCTGAATTACCAGATATGCGCTACCTTAAGTATGATAAGTTTGCCTTCGCTATCCTCTTTGCCTTTTCTATTGAAACTGGGAGGTTCCCTTCTATTTATAGGGCCCACAAGTAAGACAGCAAGATCAAAAGGCGAAAGAGTTTTCTTACTGCAGTTGGGGTTGGTTGCGAGAACTATCTGATTAAGTTTTCTTTTTCCTATCACAGGCTGTTTTCTATCGTTGCAGACGTGCTTTGTTACAGCTTCGTTGTTCATGCAACATTAGAAGCATTGGGTAGTGAAGATAGAACAGATGTGGCTTTCTGATTGCATGAAATTTTAGAAACTCCTCTAATTTCTTGGCAAGTGTACCGTCCAGATATCAGGTTAGCCTCTTAGTGCTCGGTGACTGGTATGCCAGTGAGAGTACCAACATTTTCTAGTATGATTGTTGGAATTCTCGCCCCGCTTGCAAGGCCTATAAGAGGCTAAGGCTAAACGGTTTACCAGGGGATTCAGAATAGATGTCCACAATCTCTGATCGGGTGATAGAGGTCTAACGAATCCCCCCTGAAGAGATTGTCTGTAGTAAGAACCATCTCCAACTTTTCTGATGATGTGAATGTATCTTTCTATAGTTTATGTCCAAGTTTGGAGAGAAAGCACCATACAATCCTCTCTTTGTACAGATTGTTCTATAGTATTATTAGTAGTATATAGGTATTTGATATTGAATATGACATAAGACTTGAGAGTGTTATTATGAGTCTCCATATTAGAAGTTGAGATTTTCAAGCTTGTCTCCTCATCAACATGATAAAATCATTTGACACCATTTATATATATGATTTCCCAACAATTCAGAATGCAATCAATGGTGCAAACTGCAATCCCAACTCGTCCCCATAAACTAGAATACACATTAAATCATATATTATTAATATCAATTTAACAATATGAATTTCGAGAAAAGCAAAGATAATAAGTTTCAACATATCTTGATTCGCTTTTCGAATTTTATTGCAAATGACTCAATCTCATCGACTTCTCACAAGATATACATGTAACAACTACTTAGTGAAATTCTATAAGTGAGGTGTGGGGAGGGTAGATTGTATGTAAACCTTATCCTATCTTGTGGAGGTAAAGAATTTGTTTTCGGAGGATCTTCAACTTGAGTATAACATATCAAAATAGGTATGGAAAAGGAAAAAATGCAATGAAAAAATGAAGTAACTAATAAAGAAACAATAACAATCACAAAAGAATGTGATAATATAATAAACAAATGAAAATATTATCAAAAGCAAGACACCATAGGAATAAGGTTAAATTCCTCGAAAATCAAGACAACACTCTATATGTAATAGCTTTGTACCCTAATATGCGACCCCCATACTCTCCTATCTAAGGTCATTTCCTTGGTAACGTGGAACTCTGCCTTGTCTTGGCTAATCACCTCTCTCTAATACGTTTCTGGCCTACCTCTATCTCTCCTTGTACCTACTATATCCAACTTTGCACACCTCATCACTAAAGCATCAGTGCATCTCCTTTTCACATGTCCAAACCATCTCAGTCTTGCTTTCCTCATCTTATCCACTATAGAGGCCACTCTTACATTGTCCCAGATATTCTTATTCCGAATCTTATCTACCTAGTATGTCAACACATCCATCTGAGCATCCTCATTTTCGCAACTTGAATTTTCTAAACATGGAAATTCTTGATTGGTCATTACTCTACCCCATATAACAAAGTCGTTCTAACCACCACGTGGTAGAACTTATTTTTAAGTTTAGGTGGTACCTTTTTATTATACAAGCCTCCATTTCATCCACGTTGCACCAATACGATGTGTGACATCATCGTTGATGTCCCCAATTTCCTGAATTACAGACCCAAACTATCTTTCTTGAGGATAACCTATGTGCCAAGCCTCTCTTCCACACTTGCCTCATGCATTGCATCTTAAATTTGTATTTCAAATATTTCATTTTGGTCTTACTCAATTTGAACTCTTTTGACTTCAGAGTTTGTCTCCACACCCTCCAACCTAACATTTACTTTATTACGTGTCTCATCAATCAATACTATGTCATCTGCAAATGACATACACAATGAAATCATGATCAGTCAGAGAAAGTTCACTTGATCTTCCGAGAGAGTTCAGTTGTTTTAACACTTGAAGTCAATCTTATCTCCTTTTAATACTCATGTAATTTTTCAATTGACTATGAGAAAATTACGCGGATAAACAAACATATACTAGTTAATTAGTTAACATACCTACAATTTGACTTAATTACCATTCGTCACTAATTTCTAGGCAAAATTACGCGGCCAAGTTTCAGTTGTATAAATGTATCGGCCGAGTTTCAGTTGTATAAACATGTAGTTTTCAAAATTTGTATTATATAATTTGTATAACTTTTATATAATATAATTTGTAATTGTTTAAAGTTCAGATTTTTGTGTTTGTATAGATTAGTTATTTTGAGTTTTATCATAATTATATAATTCTGAAATTTGTATAATATAACAGTTGTATAATTCCGGAATTAGCTCAATTATACAAATGCACACGAATTATACAAACATATGCGGATTATACAGACGTAAACACAAATTATACAAATGATGTCACCCATAACAGTTTAACTTGCAGCTACAACCCGTAAATATGCAAACTATAGCTACGGAGCATAATTAATTTTATTATGGTGACTATTTGCGAAATTTCCTCGAACAAATATAATAGTTATACAATTTCTAATACATAGAAAGAAGAATACGCGATACAATCATGTAGAAATTTAGTGAGTTACAGTTTGTTACTTCCTCCGTTTCTATTTGTTTGTCTTACTTTCCTTGTTCTTTCGTTTTTTTAGAAAGTGTACCTCTTTTCCTTTTTGAGGACTCTTTGATTCTAATTTTACATATGACATGTTTAAGAACATGAAAAAAATATATTGGTACAATATTCTACACATTTTTAATTAAAACAGTTGATCAATTCAAAAATTTCTTTACTTTCTTAAATTTCATGTCAAAACAAAACCAGATTATTACTCATGACCTTATTCAGATTTTTTTTGTTAATAGAAAAATCAATAGTTGAGTAGTGTAGGGTTTGGTGCTTTGTCAAAAGCCTATGTAACATCACTTTATGAGGAAATATTGATTCATTGATGAATTCCCAATGGGAGGAGAGAAAAGTAGGATTAATGTGTACGTTATAGTCATTGCATGAAGGAAATGGGAAGCATTTGCATTTCCCAAAGAGAATCGAATCATTCTTCCTTTCTTTTTGCTTTTTCACAGTTTGCTACAGCTCTCTTTAACACTCCCCAAGAAAATGGTGGGTGGTTCCTTTGTTTAGCTTGGGGGGAGAGGGGGGGGGGAGGGGGTACTTAAATTATTATTATCATTGTTATGATGATGATATTTAATCTCTTTATTCTTTATTTTTGTATTTGGTTTTATTATCTTGGCTGAGCCAATTTGACAACAGTCCACGTAGTAAAATAAAACTTTTGGAGCATATTTTAGTTAATCGGTCCCAGTATCAGATCAGTGGCAGATTTAGAATTTCCATTAAGGAGGTTCGGAAAAAAGTGCCTACGATTTGATCTTGAAACCTCAAGATTAATTTTGAACCCCTCAACCACTAAGCCAACATCTAATTTTACATTTAGGAGGTTCAAAATAATTCTTAAAAATATCTTAAATATACAATATAATTTTTTCCCGAAAGGGTTTCAGGTGAATCCCCTTGGCAACCTCTAGGTCCGCCCCTGTATCAGACATCATATGAAAAATATAAGTAATTTAATTTTATAATCATATAATCATATTCAAGATACGTACAGAGAAGCGCTCCTCCTTTTTGCTGTATGGTACAAGTTAGAGAATCAAGCTCGTATCAATAAAGTGAGAATTTAAAGAGCCAATTAATTGAGCTATTACAACTCGTTTGAGTGCTCCTAGTAGGGGATTGTACTACATTATACTTTTAATAATAGTACTAGTAATAGATTGCGTTATGAAATTTTGAAATGCAGTCAGAGCACGAAAATTCTAAATATAAGTTGATGGTCTATGTCATATATATTCTTTTGACACATTAGGCTAGTAGTTTTGAAAATGAGTATATCATGTGAAAATACATGTTTTTTCATGTAGATGTATTAATTTTTGCAAGTGCTATCTATAGGAAAGAGTGCTTTGTAGTACTTCCTCTGCCTCAATATTAGTGATCTATATCATTAAAAGTATTCGTTTTAAAATACTTTGTTAATTTATAAAAGATATACGTAATATACAAATTTGTCTATTTGGTCTTAATCGATAATTATGTCTTTCAATTTTGAGTGTATATAAGTTGATTCTAAAATTTGTATAAGTTGAACAAATAGACACGTATGTCCTACATGAAATCCTACGTGAAAATTCACGTCATACGTGGATGATGTCACGTAGGATACATATGTCTACTTGTTCAACTTTATAAAGTGTAAATGTTTAATTGTGCACATCAAAAGTTAGATCAACTTAAACTAAGTTAAATGTCATGTTTATGTATTATGCCTTTACAAAATCCAGATAAAATTATTTTGTCCATAAAACTAAAAAATAGTAACATGTAAAATACTAGTAAAACAAACACTTCTTATTTATGATTGTCCCTGCGATGGGGCTTCAGGTAGGGCATTGGGAACCTGCAGGTTCGTCCCTTGTCTTCTTCTCAAAGTTTCTTACTGAACATGTAATAATGAAAGTGTGTCAACTAATATGAAACATATAGAGTACTCCTTCAATCCATCTTTACTTGTTCATGTTTAATTTAACACATCTCTTAAAAAATACATAAATAATATTATCACCCCCCTAACTATTACTATAAATCATGTAAATATCGAAAACTATAAATATTTTTTTTTGGAATTGTTGATTTGAAAAATGATGTTTTTGTGGTGCTTCTTTTTATTATTATACTTAGTTGTGAGTGTTCCATTAATTTCTTGGAGAATGGTGTGCTTGGTGGTTTTTGTCTTTAGACCTAAAAGAAGAGAAAGAGAAAAAGAAAAGAAAAAAAAAATGACAGCAAAAAAGGGAAGAAAAAGAAAAGATAGAGAGAGTATTAGATACTCACTACATTACACTAAAAAGAAAAGATGGTCAAATTGGACCTCGAAGACTACCTATGCCATCATCAGCTTCGACTATCTTTATCGATAATCGTCTACATTTTTTCACTTTCTTCCATTTTCAAATTCATCTACCCTCTTTCTTTTTTCTTCATTCGATATTCGAAATTTACTAAATTTATGATAGTAACACTCATTAAGGAGTAAACTACAATCTATCAAATCTAGATTTAATATTTTTTAGTTTGATTAACTTAAAATTATACTGATCGACTTAGTAAGAAGTTAATCGTCCCAAATATCTTTATTTTTAAGTTCACATTTGAAATATCTAATTGAAAATAACAAAAGGCTTTAAATGTTTTACCATCCCATCATTCTGATGTTCATAATTTCTTGTAGTGTTAGAGATAGATTTCTATAGTAATATTAATAAAAGTTATTAAGTTCACGTGAATTACCTTTATATCGTGTAATCGTCCTTTGCCACCCTGAACCATCTCATATCATAATATTTTATTATATCTCACATTGATATATGATGTTGTTATTATTAAATATTACTATTAAATAAATAAAGAAGAAAAAGATATGTAACGTACTATCCCTGTGTAGCCATGCAACTTTAACTTCGGCTTCGAATTTAGCTTCAAATACGTCCATTTTACGAAATCTGACACACACGAGTGCACATCATTTATTACCCCTCCCCAAACACCCCCAATATTTTTTTAAATTCTTTTTGGAATATAGTAATATATTTCAATTTATTAATGTAATAACTAAATCTATTCTAACATATTATTTTATCATTTATTTTAAGTTATTATCAATTGAACTTTCTAAAAATAAAATTAGAGGCTGATTTAATGGTTGGCGAGGTTAAAACTTTAGATTCTAAGTTCAATTCTATTAGTGAAAATTCTAAAATTACAGCACTTCACGTAATACAAAATATCTATGCATCATACATGTAAGCATTTTTAATATGTTAGATTTAAAAATTCAAAAATAAGAAATGCCATGACCGATGTAAAAATTATTTGCACTTAGATACATGGTACTAACTACTAAACCATTCCATTTCTTGCCATCTATGCTAAAAGCATATCAATTTTTGCTTAGCAATTAATGTTTGTCATTTTAGAAAATTAAAATAAAATTAATTCTATTTTTAATTTTTTTTATCCCTACTCTAATACATGTGAAGTGAGATTAATATTGTGAAAATAAATAATAATATTAGTTTAAATAAAAATTAAATGAGAATAATATAGTTAAATTATCTTTTCAGTTGATATCAATTTTCTTACCCGCACCGGGTGTATATATCAATCCAATACACGCATGCCATGTGTTTAAATTTATAGTTCATTTTACTTAACCTTAATTAATTAACACATGTTTTACTTTATTAAATCACATAATAATGAAATTGCATTAGTTTGATGTATACACCCGGGTAAATTTTTTCCAACAAACATGAACAAAAAAAATTGAGGAAATAATCATTTTAACACACCCCCACCCCCGCCCCCACCCATCCCATTTTTTTTTGGTTTCCCAGCCGGTGTCCGAAGCCCACATTGGAGCTTCGACTAAATCCGGATCGCACTCTGCACACCCATTAATCATCTAGCAAGGGGATTGTTAGTATTTTTTCAATGATTCAAGATAGAACTCACATTATAACATATAGTAGTAAAAATATTTGAAACTAATAATTTTTAAATGACTAAATTACCCTTACCTCGGTTTGATATAAAGAAAAATATGTTCAATGAGTATCCTTTTGACTTACTTATTCAACTTTGACCTTCAAGTACAAAATTGGAATATTCAAAAATTATTAAAGGAGTGACCATTTTTATTTTTTTCTTTTGAAAGGGAGACATGACCCCTCCTCTGCAGGTGATTTTTGAGATAAGAATTAACTTGTGGGGGGTCAATTTAAATACAACGAATATTCATTTTGTCTGGCTTCAACTTCAAACCTATTTAGCTGATCATATCCATTTTCTCCAATCACAACCCGCCATGTAAGCAATTTTTGCCACATGGGACCTATGATGTCTGCCACGTAAGCAAATTAAGGGCCCTAGAATGATTTAGTCAAAGGTTTTTTTAATTGGCATTAAACAGATCATATCATCAACTCCTTTAATTCACTTTAATTTATGTTTTAGTGAGTTGTATCATGTATGCATGTTTGTGAATTAATCATACCATTCTTGGTAAGTGGTGACATTAACACACCTTTTTTTTTAAAAAAAAAGAAAAAACAATTCTAGTGTGATTTCACACAGGAAAACCATAAAATGTACACAAATTTTGGTACTCTTTGAACATCAAAGAGTTACGAATACAATAATTTTATAATATGGACCTTGGACTGCAAGAAGTAGATTTTACAAAAAAAATAAACTCACGAAAATAAAAAAGGGTGAATCGGATGATAAAATAAATTTGATTAAATTCTAATTTGTATATTGTAAAATTCGATTTTAGAGGCGGCGTTTTTAACCAGATCTTTTTCATTTGAATCTGAGGCGCCTAAGTAAAGATAAAAGAGTCTCGACCAATCACATTATATTCTATCACAATCTATATTGATCGATAACTATTAAAATGTGATGAGAATATTTTTAAGAAGGGTATAAATGGAATTTAATGATGTACTTTGTTTGGTATATTTCGGTTTCATGGCTTCCACGCACATATATCCATTTTCCTATCTCTTGAAGCTTTAAAAGATGAGAACTTTATCAAATTAGACAAATATATCTTTAGAATCCAACGTTAGTTTCTTTTAATTTTTTTTGTTTGGGAAATATCACTTTTCTTTCTTTTTACTACTACAACTCCACTATATTTTGTTTTTGAGTATATTTGCATGGGATTCTACTGTTTAAAGGGTGGCTAAGTGAAAGTATAATTAATTTTTTTAAAAATATAAATAAGAAAAAAGAACACCCACCGTTGCCTTTATTTATCCTTCACGATTTTCGAGGAAGTTTTCAGTATATATATAGCTCTGCAAACAACACCAAAAATCCACAAGTTCAATATTTCTTCTAGTACTCCTGCAAACAACAGCTACCAAAGTTGTTAATTTTAAAGTTATTTTGTGTTTTATTTATTTTAATTTATATTTCTTCCTATCCAAGGTCAGCATTATTATTCATGCAACTCATTTCTTGAAATATTCATCACTTATATCTATCCCTCTTCTTCTTTTCTTAATGGTGTAGTTAGTGAGTATCACTATTAGAAACAACTTTTTTTTAAACGTGAATCAGTGGAAAATTTATGTTAAAAAATGTAATTTTCTATTCATTTTTCATTGAATCACCTCATTGAAAAAATGTGTTGTAGAAAATATAATTCTCACTACAGTACTCTAAGAAGCTTCCTAATTTTTCATTTAAATATTTACTCTACTATTTTTTTTCTTTCCATATTGATTCAATCAAAATATGAGCGGAAATAACTACGGAATATTTTTTGTGGAAAATTCAGTAGAAATTTTTTAAGTCGTGTACTAAGGGGAAAACTGACGTTTTGCTTTAAAATTTTGTTCAATATATCTTTGGCTAAGATATTCATGACAATTTTTTAGCTTACAAACGTAGTTTGACCGTACGGTTGTCGTTTGAAATTTTCTTTAAACGCAAAAACAAAATGATTTTTTGCGCAATTATGTTTTAATGTTGATTTATGCCATGCAGTGTGTTCATCAAGTGAATTCAATATTTTTTTTGTTAGAAAATATAAATATATGAAAAATTATCAAAATTTCAACTTCTGAATTCATATTAAACTCATCAAAACTAAATTTTAGATTCGTATTATATAATGTGACCGACTTAATTTCTCAAAAATATATTTTAATTTTTTTTTTATTATTATAGGGAAAAAATGAGCAGACCAGGAGACTGGAATTGTAGGTCATGCCAGCATTTGAACTTCCAAAGGAGAGATTCATGCCAGAGATGTGGTGAGCCAAGACATGGTGGTGCTCATGAATTTGGAAGTTGTTTTGGCGGAAGAGGAGGAGGAAGCTCCTCCCCTTTCGGATTCAGTACCGGGCCTGATGTAAGGCCCGGTGACTGGTACTGCAATGTTGGAAATTGCGGTGCGCATAACTTTGCAAGCCGCTCTAGCTGCTTCAAGTGTGGTGCTTTTAAGGATGAATCCTCTGGTGGTTGTGGTGGTGGTGGTAGTGGTAGCTTTGACGCTGACCACATGATGTCATCGCGCCCGAGAGGCTTCGGGTTCGGTGGTGCCAGTGGTGGCAGTCGCTCTGGATGGAAGTCTGGTGACTGGATTTGTACCAGGTACTTAATTTCGCTACGTACCTTGGTGTCTAAGTAAATCGTCTAATTTAACTTGTTAACATGTTATTTGCTTATGTTTTAAATTATTAATCCAAATTATTATATGTGCAATTAATTAAATTAGATTATCATAAGATGAAACAATAATGTACTTATATCTTTTTTATATTGTCAATTTATATAAATTTAAGTAATAACTCAAAAATAAGTAAAATATAACTTATTGAATTGAAGCCTGAAGATCTATCGAAAATAATTTATCTAGTTTTATAAGGATAGTAATAGAGTACTCAAGAATTTGGTGATAAAGATGTACAAAATTAAATATACATTCATAATATCTAATATTTAACTTCCGTATGCCATATAATTTTTCAGCGAATTATGTGCACTGGACTATCATTGCCTAAGGTAGCTCTGCCATGCACAAGGACAAACTCACATATAAACCAACTTTTTCACACTCATTTATGAAATTACACTAAATATGTTAATAATGTGTATATATATATTTTTTGCTTCAACTTCTCTCTCCTGTCAAAAAGTAACACTTAAAAGGTGGTGATTGTTTAGTTACCAACTTTTATTAAAGTAGTTTCTGTCTGGTTTGAATAACACCCAGAATAAGCATGAATGCTTTTAATTACAATATCGACTTTGTTTTTCTTTTAAAAAAGTATGAAAAATTGTCGTGCATGTATTATTAATAATTTAAATCCTTAATTAATTATTTTGTTATTAATTATGAACAGGTTAGGGTGTAATGAACACAACTTTGCTAGTAGGATGGAGTGTTTCAGATGCAATGCACCTAGGGACTTAGCTGGTAACAAGTCTTCATATTAATTCATCATTGATTCTCCATTTTTGGGTAATTAATCAAAATTCCCTCTTGATTAATTTTACAAAAATAATTATTAATTTTACCTTAATTATTAATTAAATATTTTATATATAATATGTTCAGGTGTTTCAGTCTAAGAGAGAATCAAGCTAGAAAGACGTGAAGAAGATCTTCTCTTTTTGCCCTATCAAATCCAACCTGCTCTTTTTTTTTTCCTTAAATATTTTGATATTTATATTATTTACTTGTAGGAATCTTTTAGATGAATTATGAAAAAAAGCAAAAAAAAAAAGTATATCCGAGTGGAGCAGAATCTTTATTTTGCGAGCTTTATTAGGTATTTTTATTTTAAATGTAGCCTTTGTACTTGTTTCAAGCTAGTATTTAGTATCAATGTGTGTTATGAAAGAGCTTCTTCTTTTGCCTTATCTAATCTTTTGTTTTAAAATAATATACGTGCATCGCGCGGGTACTATACTAGTTAAATTCTTAAAGGAAAAGAAAAAGAAATGAAAAGTTGCACGTATATATGGACCATAGAAAAAGAATTTCACTTGTTAAACTTATATGCATTAAAATTCTATCAATAAGGCAATGATTGTGAGTATTTTTAATTATATAAGTACAATCTTTGAATAAACATTCCTCTTAATTTGTTAAAACAAATAAGTTTTTTTTTAAAAAAAATATTTTAATAATATATTGTACAAGTAAAAGAGAAAGTAGAACCACGTAAATTAGAGCTTTAATATAATTATTTTTATTAGATTAATTATGTGATGCAATTGAGGAGCATGAATGCACAAACAAAATGGTCATTTTATTGGGGACCTAATTATTCAAAGTATTTCATTATCACCACAACTTATAATTTAGCCAATAGAACAAATGAAAGACTTATTTGTTCTAATTATTATGATTGATAAGAATCGATAAGATGCAAAATTACCCATATTTAATTGTACAACGCCATGGTGTCCTTTTTTTTTTGTTTTTTGAGCTTAGTGTAGGGTTTACCTAGTTTTTTTTTTTTTTTTAAATTTAAAAATACCTTTCTTTTGTAGGGTATGGAACTTTATTGCTGTATGTATCTGGAAGTAAAAGTTGGGCAATGATATCTGATAAGACATGCTCATATTCTCAATCAAAATCATATTCATTTTGATATCTTCACTTTCTTTTTTACAAAAATAACTTTAGCCGATTTCGTTTACTCCGTCCAACAACAAAAATCGTGTAATTTAAAAAATAGTGTGTAATCCACTTCTTTTTAAGAGTTGGAAGCATAAAATATTTAGCTATCATTTGACTATCGATTTTAAATTAGATTTTGAAATTTTATTTTCATATTTATTTGGTCATAAATTTTGGGTATCTGCCTTAAAAAAAATTTCAAGTTCTAAAAATTGATACAGACCAGTTTTGAATATTTTACACTCATAACATTTCAATTTTTTTAAAAGTAAAATACAACCCGTTTATCCATACAACTTATCATTATTTGATAAATATTTTTGACAAACAATTCAAATTCTCTAATACTAAAAAAAAATAATTAGTATTTGGGTCAAAATTTATTATTTAGGAATTTTTAAAAATAATCCCATTTTTTTTATATTTTATAAAATCACCCATCATATATAATTTTGGATTGAATTTCAGTCCTAATTCGTCGTACAAAATTTATACAGTTATATGCATACTTTATATATATGGATTTTATCCCAGCTTGATCTCTAAAGTCACTTCCAATTACTAATAGTAATAGTAGTTTTTCATATTCAAATCAATGATATTTTTCTTTTGTTTTCTTCCTCTTTTTTCAGATTCAGATTAATTGCGTTCGTTGTCATGAATTTCCATGAAACACGTTCATTATAAATTGATAATACAAATTTATGGTTATTTTTAATAGTTTCTAGAACTTATGAGTATAAATCATATTTCTTTAAAAAATCAAATATTTCTCTCAAAATTTATGGCCAAACGCATGACGAAACTTCACTCAAAACATCAACCAAAAATGACTCGCCAAAAAATATCTGAGAAACTATATATGGTCAAATGCTAGATAAATTTCAAAATCACTACTCAAATTTTCAAGTTTCAACTTCAAAATTTATGACCAAACAAAAGCTTAATATCATCATGTTGTCCACCTTTTTAAAAATTAAATGTATTTTCTATTTTTTTCTATTTATATTTCCTTATTCTTTTCTTTATTCTCCCTTTTCTTGATCTTCTTTTCTTTACTCCGATGGCCAATTTCCGCTACTTAAGGCGGACCCATGTGAAAGGGTGAGTGTAATGACCCGATTTGTCGTTACTCAGGAACATCTCGTATGGAATCTCAAATATTTTGAAAATACGGTGTAAAATTTAGAAATTTGAGCAGACAATAAATTTGACTTGTTTTGAAATTAACTGGGATGGTGTCAGCCCTTCATAGCAGGAAGCCTCCCTCTATGGCGGCACTATAGCTCCTGCACGACTACTATAGCGGGCTGACGGAAATTAGGCCCTAGTTAATGTGACTTCTTTTATTCTCCTCCTAGTTTTAAAGAGAAAAAAGAGACGGGGGCTGCTCCAAAAAATCCTCCAAGGCACCCGGGCAAGGGAGCGTGGAGGGGATAAATTGTTAGGGTTTTACCCTGATTTTCTTACCTTATTTGAAGTTTATTTTTCTTGAAAGAAAGTCAAAGTATTATTATAAATGCTTGAACTTTTCTGGAAAGGAAAATATAATTCTTTTCCATATTTGATTATTCTTTCCTTAGAAGAAAAACTTGGAACTCTATAAATTAAAGATCCCTTCTCATGTCAAGAAACACAATAGAATTCACAATGTAGTCGTTTAGAGACTTTTGTTTATGGGGAGATTTTCTTTAATATTTTTCTTTTATATAGTTTCCATATAATAATAATATGTTTTTTCGTATAAGTTTTTGTCATCTGATTTATCAACTCTATGGTTTGCAATTGTAAACTTCCACATGACGCCCTAATCACTTTCGAACCCAACAAGTGGTATCAAAGCACATGGTTCAATGGTCCCATGATAAAATGGTTCATCGAGGTTGAAGACACATTCAAGCGGTTTCAAACCAATTTGCAATAAATTTGATTATAATGAAGTTTTGTCCAGCTGCATGTGGAGAAAAGTTTCAACCATATTTTCAACATATTTGTTGCTGTAATTTTTAAATATAAAAATGAAATATTTTAAACCATTTTAACCCATATATTTTAAACCTTATTTTTAACCATGGCAATCAACAGTAATGAAGATTTTGTGAAGAACAAGATTATCAAGCATATGAAGAAGGCTGATCAAGTTTTGTCAAGAAAATCCAGCCAAAGGGGGAGATTTGTTAGAGTTTTGCCCTGATATTATTACCTTATTTGAAGTTTATTTTTCTTTCGAAGGAAAGTCAAAGTATTACCATAAATGTTTCAACTTTTCCTGAAATAAAAATATAATTCTCTTCCATATTTGATTTATTGTTTCCTTAGAAGAAAAACTTGGAACTCTATAAATTAAAGACCCCTTCTCATAACAAGAACACAATAACATCCACAATGTAGTCATTTAGAGAGTCTTGTTTATGGGAAGATTTTCTCCTAAACATATTTATGTTTCTCAATATTAGTTTTATAATATGTGGGTCGCTTGACCAAACTATATTAATAATATGTTTTTAGTATACTTTTATTTGTCATCTAATTTATCAGCATATATATGATTTACAATTGTAAGCTTCCGCATGACGCCCTAATCACTTTCGAAACCAACATAAATTACAGTGCGAGGGAGGTGAAAACCCAAGGATTTTCAGCGCTCATTCATCACAGTTTTCTCTCTAAGAGTCAAAAGCTCAAAGACAAGATTCATCAATTGATGTTTGACGCCTAGGTAGGCTAGGTTTTCTTAATTGAATAGTTTAGATATGTTTCCAATTGCACGATATTTTGTAGATTAACGGGAGGTCTCATGCCTAGGTTTTCAGTCGTAGAGCCTGGCTGATTAAAGGTTATTGTTTATTGTTGTTAAGATGGGAAACAAATAATGATTAAGGGGTGGTTCTCTAGTTCTTGCTTGGTAACCTTGTGTTTTCTTGTTGGGGTGGTTTGGTGGTAATTGTAAGGTCAAGTGTTATGTAATTTTAGCATTGTTTCCACATATAAATTTTTTTAATGTTATGTTCCAAGTTCCCAACTTATCCAATACTATCGACTATCAAGTCCCTCGATCTCAATCCGAACCTTATCAAGAAGTCTCAAACATACTATCAACTTTATTCAAATTTCAAAACATGATTTGAAATACAAATAATCAAAAGGAGGGCTGGGTTATTATGATTGGAATCTTAGCTAGGAAATATGTTAGGTTTTACCATTTTATTATCGTTGAGCTTAGTTGAAAATCTATTGAAATTTTTTAAGAGAGCCCGTCAAACTTTTCCAGTATATTACTTCTGATGTTGCGATTTTTGTCTAAATGAAATATGAAGTCCCTGAATTTTGACAGTATTATCCTTCTGGAAATGACTCTAGTAGTGCTTATTAGAACTATATCGATCACTTTAAATAAACGATTACAATATGTTAGGAATATTATTAAACTATAAAGAAACTAAAATAAGAGTCAAAACATAACAATTTTAAATTCTCTTTGTAAAACAACTTGATTTAATGTTGCCCAAACATAATAATTGGTCTCATGAATATTGAGCTCTTCCCTAATTCAATAAGCTCATAAACTATCTTGCATGATAAAAAAGTAAAAGGAAAAAACAAAAAGAAGCAATATTATCATTTTTTAAAAGTGTAAGATTATTGGGGTGAACTTCCAATGAAAAACATCTTACAAAACAATTTAACATAAAAATTACATAGGATTCCAAAGCTTTTTTGAGCTATCCTCCTTTTTAAGTTGTGTTCATTGACCTCATGGGGTTGCTCGATAGATAGTACATACATTAATATATTGGTCAAAAGTAACTAGACAATTTTTCCTTTTTTTTTTTTAATCTTTTAAAAAAAGTAACTAATTTTTTTTTCCTTTTGTTATCTTTTAAAAAAAGTAACTAAATTTTTGTTTCCTTTTTTATCTTTTTTAAAAAAGTAACTAGACATTCATTTGGGTCTCCTATTGTTCTCCATTATTTAGCTTTTAGCAAGATTCTTGTTCCTCTTTAAGCAGGCTTTACATTGCCTTATGTGGTTTATTCATCTTAATGTCATTTCCATCAATATAAAACATTGGTTAAATTTGTTTGCCTAAAGAGATTTTGCATATCCTCTAATTTGTTTAAATTCCCATCAATAATTGGAACAATAATGTGTTCTCTTATTTAATATTAAAAAAACATTCATTACTTCTACACACAGAGGCAAACCCAGGATTTGAAGACATCAAGGGACCATTATCATAACATAGGCGCTAGCAAAACTTCCAATGATGATTGAGGGATAATATTGTGTCCGATTGGTCACAATGGTATGAATAGTAGCGAAAATACAGGTATATAGGTCAAGTTTGAGTTCGAAGCTAATAAGTATTTATATTTTAGCCCTGTTGTAACAATTGAATGTGATAGCTCCATGGTCAAGGGTGTGGTGAATATACATGTTGGTTGCCGGTTTAAATCCCCGTGAGCATCGATCTTGGGTTACATGGGTGAAATTAGTAGCTTCAACCAACACCCCAGAGTGCACTTCTGTTGGTAATAGGGATGTACATTTAAATATATATCCGTTCCTCAAAGTATATACATAAATATATATATAATTTTTTTTCGTAGTTAATGAATGCACGTGCACCATCATCTATACATGTGACTCTGCCTCTATCTACCCATGATTCTTTGGTCATAAACATATGCTAGTAAAAATATCTCTTAGGCCTAATATAATCGTAAGGGATGCTAGCTAAGTGAGCCGAAACATTAGTTAATCTAACCCTAAGTCTTAATATTATCTATACAAACACCATTATAAATGTTTGAAGACATATCCTAAATCTTCAAGAGAACAGTTAGAGTTAGTGAAATTGGCTACATACTCTTAAAATTATATTTATGTTGTGAAACTAGAGGATTTTCGCTGATCAGTATACTCAAATCGTGGTTGATGCAGACGATATATTTAAAACTCACATGTTCATGAACTAGTGTATTACTTAAACATATGTGGTGGACCAATGAAATCATCATTTATCATTTTTGCTTTGAGATGTGAGGATTAATTAATTAACTAAAGTATACTCTTCTAATATTAGCATCCGTTAATGTTAGTGATAATTTCGAATTATAAACAAACAAGTGGACCTTGGAAATGACAAGCATGTTTTTCAGTCTATCATTTGTGCAAATTATACCACTATGATTCTAAAGACAAATGATGGAGTCCTCTAGTTCCCTTTTGAAATTAACTTAGAGAAAATTTGAACCTTTGATCATGACCTTATACTATGGGGCCATAACTCCATGAAAAATATGGTCAAAATTCATTGGATTTAAGTGAAAGCTTTTTGTGAATTTTAATAAGCCACTGTGATGGTCAATGAT
>JAJOOR010011824.1:0-19890 GCA_036250505.1 Solanum acaule | reverse complement strand
CCCATTATAGCACCGATTCTAATTGAAGGGTCCTCTTTGTCTATGTACTCAGCTAGAAGTGCCAATGCCTGCTCAAAAGAATTATATTAAGATCCAGGGCTATCAAGTTTTGCAGAAGAAATAGAGTAGAACACAACATCAAGGAACTCACAGGGTCACATTCGTTCTTGATACCACAGTTCACAATCCCAACTCCCAATAGTGCACCAGCAATGACGTGGGTATCAGTACTATGGAAATACTTGTCAATTTGTGCAAGACCAGAATCAACATCCCAAAGCAGGATCATACCCTAAATGTTTAGGCAGGAACAATCGTTAACCTCATGATAGCTAATGAAAAATGAACAGTGATGCCCGGCTAAAAACAACGCACCAGACTAGCTGCAGCGCTAGCTTTTCCATGTTCTTTATTTTTGAAAAGCCAGCTTGTTGAGGCACCACCACTTGACGCCTCTGACGGTACTGTCATCAACTTATCCTGAAGCCGAAATATTCAGACCGATATATATTTATATATATATAGTAACCTAAACAAACAGAACGCATTATATACCTGACCAAAGCCAGCATTGACAAAGGCATTTACAAATGTAGAGGCCAAATTTTGTCGTGCTGAATCTACACTTGCCCCCGCACTAGCCCGGCCATCAAGCAAATGTGGCTGTAATTAAACCAAAGGCAATTAGCACAATTTTTGGTTACCAATGTTTTCTGTTTGAATGGAGTTGTGATATGTAATAAACATAATTTGCCAAACAAGCTCTTCTTCACCAAGGATATTAAGAAATAAAACAAGATACTATTCTTTAGATGAAGAAAATAAAACAAGATATTTTGTTTAGCTCATCATTATTGTTCTTTTCGTTCTTCTTGTAGATGCAAATCAAACGTGACGAGGGAAGGATAAATTTATAAGTGCAAACCTTGTATATGTCGTCAGGGGTTTTTGCTTCCATGACCTCAATATCACGAGCAAGTGTAAGATAGCCTTCACTTAATTTAGTGTTGTTAATAATCTCCTGTAATCCTTCTCTTTCTTCATCTTCTGCACACATCTCTTCATCAAGCTCAAATGTCTGACCCTGCATTTCCAGACATTAATCAGCAATCTGAGATGAACCAGCGAAGACAAAACTGATCTATGTCACAAGCTATAAATCTGGCACTAATAACTCTCTGGGGCAGGGAATGCGCAGTCAGGAGAGATTATTTGGAAGTAAAGGGAAGAGAGGACATTGAGAAAGAGAATCCATACAAGGAAATCCACACAGAGACATTGTGTGCCAGAAAATGACAAATAGAATAGAATAATGGAGAACTTACATGGCGAGCAAGAATGTAACAGAACTGCTTCTTCCGCAGAAGATCATCACACGATGTAAAAACTTGCTTTACATACTGCAAACAATGATATAAACCAAACCAAAACAAAATCAAATTATACCCTAATTTCAAATATAAAATCTACAGATCAACTAGACTCTAACTTTTAAGAGAACAGATCCATTACACTTAAGCAAACATCCCTACGCTCTTAACAAATGATATTTCTTTTAAAGGAAGAATGGGGGGAGAATGGTAGTAATAAAAAATGCAGACCTGTGTGTTATCCAGGTATAGTGCAGTCACAAGTGCACTGGGATACTCCTCAAATTTCATATAGATGGTATATGCAATATCAAGAACCAACATGTCGTCAGGTCCAGGAAGGTATCTGTTAGACAAAAAAATCATGAGTTCTAATGCAGAAGTCATGGAGAATCCAATGTAGACATTAAATAATATTTAAGACAGAGGTAATCGCCAGCAGAAAACAAGCAAAAGAAATGATGGAATAACAAAAAGCAAATGGTGGGGGAGGGTTGAGAAGTAACATAGTATCTTTTTTAATCTTAAAAAGAAGTCACGGGGTTTTTACTCCTTGGCTTCCACCAGAGAGGAATTGACGCATCTAAACCAAGCTGAAAATGAAAGAAGGGATTCCTAAGAACCTTGTTACTCAAGTGAGACTGAAAATTTGAACTACGAACCAGAACAAAACAGTAATTCAGACTTCACTTCTACAAAGTTATCCACTCCCAAAGATAGGCTTGCAAAGGGTAATGAGTAAGGATCTCAGTACCAACATGCCTTCGCTTATTTCTTGTAGGAAGATCCAACCGACTATTATTACCTTGCTTCTGACTCTCCTTATATCATTCCCAATTCTGAATTTGGTCTGTCCTTGATAAAAACTTTCAAGGGATCACGTGAACCAACTATTTTTAGAAAATAAATGTTCAGGAAGTGGTAGGCCCTCGTTTTAAAAGTAAGCATAAATAGTACAGTACAACAAAAGAACTTCTAGGCAATGCCTTGAGGACCTTGAATCATAACAGCACAATACAGCAGGCAATGTCATATAGACACATCACGAGTTCGAATCCCAGCTAATGAATCAAGTTGTCTGGTCTTCATTAAGTAGAAAAGGAAAGAGAGTCGCGCATTATCCACCAAATCTCGAAGCTTGATACAATGGATTTGTAGGCTATCAAAGAAAGGTCTCTTTCTAAGCAATTCATCAATTTTAGTTAATAAATTAGAATCTACAATCCAACTAGACATAGCCACAAATAAAACTATGTATGTAAATGTTCATAGCACTAGGGTGATTTGGTAATCCTGGTCAGCTTTCCTTTGGTGGCTTTCTTACTGTAATGCAATAGATCAACTCCAATTTTTACAGTAGTTCCATTATCAAATGAACACACAACTTATAGGTTGGTGGTATACTGCAGATAATAGAGGACACATGAGAATAGCACATAAGGGTGCAGCCTAGTAGTCAATGAAGTGGGTTCAGAACCATGACCCCTCAGGTTAAATTCCCAGTGAACGTTTGTGACTACCTGGCACCTGCACTGGTGGGGGAGGTATCAGGTACCCAGTGGAATTAATCGAGGTGTGTGCAAGTTGGACAGTGCACCATGGTTATCATAACAAAAATTGAGGATGATGAGACTAAGAGCATCAAAACTACATAAAACTCCAGCAAATCTTAATTTGCCAAGAGAAAATTCGCAAGATTCAAATATTCTGACAAAGAACTTCCAAAATTGTGTCCTGAGCAAACTCACTTTGCTGAACTGGTGAGATAGGAGCATGTCCTTTTGTAATTTGTATTATCAACGTGCTCGACTAAGAGATCAAGATCTTCAACCTGAAATAATTCAAAGAGATGCCTCATCAGCACCACTCATGGAAACAGTGCATAGGTTATGAAAAGACACGGAAAGAGAAAAATACCTCCATTAAAAGATCGACAGCCTCAGGTTCAGCATTATGCTGCATTGCAGAACAAGATATCAGTCAAAAATTGGTATCTTTGAAAACAAAAGGAGATGAAAGCGATATGTTTCCGCATCAAAACAGGAAAAAAGGAAGTAAACTTTCATAGTTCTATCCTGCAACTCAACAAAAATTAAATCTGAAGAATGATACCTTCATGTGAAAAGCAACAATTTGTTGCACAAGCTCCATTAGATCATCAATTGAGGCTTCTTCACTCTGATATTGTTAATGCATCGTAAGAATAGAAACAGAAAAGCTGATTAAAAACCTTATTTTAGAAGTTATTGCATGACGCACATGTAAAAAGGCATGCATAACATTCACAAGATAAAGGTCGCAAAAGGCTTGAAGCAGTTTGCTACTTCTTATTCAAAATGAAAAAGAACAGGTAAATGTTACAGCCTTCAAGCAGCAAATTTGTACATATAAACCTACTAGTTCCATCAGGTTTGTGCTAAGCCCGGGCTTAAACTCAAATATAAAAACAATAATTATAATAATTAATTTTAATTCATAACATACCATTTGGTGTCACATTAAACATGTATTTGGTGATAAGTATTCATAAATATCAAAGTTTTTAACACATAATTGGATAAGTACCAATAGAAAAACTATTTATAAGAAAGTAAACTTGGGTAGAGAATTTGAAAATATCAAAGGGACACACGACGTTTGGTAATCTATAACTCAACATGATTTAAAATATGTAAATGATTACAAGTGGACAAAGATCATTAATAAAAAACATAGCGAGTTCTATGAATTTGTGAGCAGACAATTTCTTAGTTAGAAATAAAATAAGTTTCTTCCAATATTTATTAAGTTTTAATTTCATGGAGCAAGAGTTTCAGCAAAACTTTTTTTTTCTTCTAGAATCATCCAACAGGACAAAGAATTTCAATAAATTCAAGTTTGTACTACAATATTTCTACCCTTAGTCTACAACTTGTTTGGATGGTTGTTACCTATTATATTATATTGTTAGTTTAAATATAATGTTCGATTTGGTTGTTACTAAAATCATATTGTACCATATCATTAAATTCACCATTACATAACATGAAAAGTCTCATTTTATGTAACAACCGATTTGGTGTAACATATTCCCATTTTGCCCCTCACCTTTTTCTTAAGATCATTCTCACTTGGGCCTTTGTTATTGGTGTGACTATATGAATCTCTTCTTACCACTTATTATATTACCTTTTAGTTAATAGTCCCTTTCCTCTAAAAAAATATCTCAAAACAATTGTTAGTTCCAAATTAAAATGTACAATTATTTTCAATTATACCCTTGTAGTTCTCTTAAAAATTGTTTTGATTCTCAAAAAGCATCTAATGAATATGGTAATTTAGTAATACGTTGTATATATATTGTTTTTTAATAGATGTGAAAAAAAAACTAAAACAATAATTATAATGGAACGGATGGGGTATTCTTCAAGGGGTTTATAAAAAGTAAAATGGAATCCTTTTTTTTTTTGATAACCGAGAAATCCGCCTGTGACCCACCCTTTGGACCAATCACAGCCTTCTAAACTCGGTGGATAATGGGCCCTCCCCTCTACCCTTCTCCACTTAAAATGGAATCTTTATTAATGTACTTTAATTATTATTTATTAATATTCTTATAAGATTATTATTAAGTTAATTTTTATAAAGCCTCTAAATTAAGGTCAAAACTATTGTAATATAAACTTGAAATTATTGAATTTTTTTGTACTATTAGATTATTCTATAAGATAAAAAAAAATGCAGAAACTCCTGCTGCAAGAAATTATGAATGAAATTAGAACTTAATAAATATCAAATTAAATTTATTTCTGTCGATAATTAATAAGTTGCTTGCTCACAAATTCATAAAAATGCCAACACTCCTCGATATTTATGATCTTTCATTGAATTGTACTTATTTACGTATTTAAATCATGTTATTTTATAAAATATCTAATCACTTGTGTTCTTTTTTTTTCTAATTCTCCAGCCAAACTTTTTTCCTCATAAATAGTAATTTTTAATTAAAATATCCAATTATATGATTAAGAACTTAAATAATTATGAAGACTTATCAACTGTCCAGCGTGCCATTAGATTATATATTAATTATAAAGTAAAAAAATATGATATGAATTATACTTCTTTAATTAAACTTATTACTTTTATACCTTGAGTTTGGGCCCGGGCCCAGGTCTCGTGGAACTACTGTAGTAGTAATATGCAGAGAATCAATGACTTGTATAAAAATGATAGAAGGTACATATGTACATAGCAGTAAAGTTAGCCTGAATTGCTGATGCATCAAGTAACCAGAACTCTAAACAAAGCATGAACAGCACAAACTGTATAAAAAACACATAGTAATATTCTTCTGAAACCTTACACAACTTAAGAGATAAAGGAAAACAAACCTGTCGTTTTACATACTCTTGTGAAATTTCTCCAGCTAAGTTCCTGTAGAAATAATCTGTTAGCCAATACTTGAGGTGCAAAATGGCCTGGGCAAGAATTGAGAAATGGAACACATGAATTCACACACAAAGCAATGTGTATACTGTTTAGAGCTAGTATCTTAATATTGAAATGGAACACAATCTCATGCATTACAATGGAAACTAGCATTAACATCACACAACAATATAGATAAACATCTCTGGATGACGCTAACGGTGATTTTGGTTCAGTCAGCGTCCAACACAACTGATCCATCGAGCAGCATACTAAATCCCATAGACACAGGTGCAAGTTAATTCTGCCAGGCCGTCACTAAAGCTAAAGTAGATGGGCTCACACTGGATGTTGTAGCTGGGATTCGAGCTTGGAATCTCCATGTCGTTACTCCTACAGCTCAACCCCAACACTTGGGACAAGGACATAGATACACTTCACTACTGCTATATATTCCCTTCCCCTAAAAATGAACCATCACTCATGCAAATATAGAGTTTATTTCCTTATCCTAGATCAACTTAACACGCAGCTGCGCTAGGTACTATGTTTCACAAAACAGCACATGCCAGAGATTTTATGCACATACTCATTTGCACCATTGATGTCCGTCAAGACTGGGAAATAATATAAATAAAAATATGAGCTTGTTTAAGAGCTATACTGCACAGAGAAGATGCAGATTTTCTGAAGTCATATCTTGGTAAGCTATTCCAAAATAAGTTGTAAATAATCGTAAATCATATTAATATGTTCTTACTAAAGGAATAATCGTATAAATGGGAAGAACAGAGAGGACAAGGATACTTGAATAAGAGTTCTATAAGACAAATGTACTAGCTATCAAACTTACCTAACGTATTCATGTCCCCAGGAACCAATTTCACCTTGAGAGCCCACCAGTCTATACTTCAAGCTCTCCTGTAAGAACCAATAGAATTGATAAAAAGCCATAAAAAAGATGAAGAAGTTGTTAATGCTCACAAAAGCACGAGTAATAGCATATGCACAGATATTAAAATACACCAAAAACAAGACATACCCTTTCTCCTTCAGCAGACATTGTCAGAGCCAAAACAGAAAGTATATCTGCCATAAGTTTCTGCATGCAGTTGAAATTGCGTAAGTGAAATTTATTCAACTTCGACAGCAGTTAAAGTGCAATGCCAATTCCATACCTTCAAATCTGAGTCAGGCATTTTTTCATAATATCCCTTCAGTGTTCCATAGTGGGGACGCAAGAACTTTAATGGTTTTGGAACTGATGTCATCGAGCTTGTTGATGTACGAATTTCCTGTCTATAACAAAGGAAAGATGAATAAGCATAAGAGCCAAAGAAAAAATGTGTCCTTGCGTATGTAAAGGACAGAACCTAAACGTTTAAGGATTGAAGATTTAAGCCGGTGTCTGATTTCTCATACAAACTGAAGATAGGAGCTTATAGACGCAGTCTAGAAAAAAAAGAAGGTATAGTTTAATCTTCCACAGATATTTCGACGATGCAACATTATAATGTACACGCTTCATATGCATGTAGTGCTTGCTAATTCTCCAAAAGGTTATCTTTTACACATGCTTACATTCATTGTCCATCAGTTGTCATGTCTAACTGATGGATTTAGCACTGTCAAAGGGGGTCGCAGTTCTTTCTGAAAGAGTTCCCAAAGAACATGTCAGCTAACAATAAAACTGCAACTATTACATTTATATTCAAGAACGTTTCTTCTACTACAGGTGTACTTAGCATATATGCAACATTCACAGAGAAAAGAAAAAGGGGAATGTGGAACCATCTTCAAGCTGCTATTACCTATAATGCAATAAGGCACCTTAAAGCACTAAAAACAACTTCTACCAGGCAGTTCCCCTCCTTGTGTGTACCCGAATTTCCCTCAAAACAACACAGCGTGCGAAGGAACTAGAATATCAAAGCCCCAAAAACATATTTAATTTCCCAAGTGGAGCTCAACAAAAGCAAGAACCTTTACACTATCTATAGCTGTAACCATTGTCCAACTTCAGCCCACCTCAACAACTACCCCTTAATCCCAAACTAGGTCAACTTCGTTTGGTGAATCCTCAACATCCACATACCCGAAAAAACACAAAAGAAAGGGTGAAAGAGAAATACCTCATACTCTCAAGTGCAACCTTTTGTAGTCCAGGATCAGCATCTTGAGCCCTCTCCACATACAGTTCCAATTGCTGCTTCAACGCCAAATCCTCCTCCGACTAATCCCAGCAAAATCAAAAATCATACAACGAAAACACAATCTAATCAATCAAATTTCAAATTTTGATTCCATGATAACTCTCTTAGAATATATTCACTCAAAAATTAGTAACAACAACTAAAAATTCCTAAACTAAAACATTCAAAATTCGATTTTTATTCGGGTTCACTTACGAGATCTTCATCCTTCTTATCATCCTTCTTCTTTGGGTCCTTAGAAGGAACCTTAATTGTTGCCTCTTCTTTTGTAGACTTGCTGCCGCTAGCATCTGTACTGTTTGGATCCGGAGTCTTCGACATTATCAGCTAAAACCCTAGCAGAGAAAATAGATTAGTAAGTACAAATTTATTGAAATTGATTGTGGAATAGCTTGATTTCATCAATTCAAATACAAAGTGAGCATACGGAAAATAGCACTAATGTAGAACACTGACAAGAGAAAGAACAAAGGTTTTCGTCTTCACCAAGCTAAAGTTATACTTGTTCGGTTTTTGTTGTAGCACTTTTTTTATATATTTGCAGAGACAAGAGGGGCAAGAAGATTTGTGGGCTTGCCCAACTTTAACGGCCCATTTATGGTCATAGACTCTTTTAAGCCCAAAATGGTACTACTTGTTTAGTGTGGGCTTGCTACTGGATCTGGTAAGTAGAGAATGGGCTTGCCACTTTAACAGCCCATCTTAGATTAAGTGGGCGTTTATATTTGAAATTTAGTTTGACCACGAATACAAATTGGAGTTTTTTTTATTATTATTATTATCTTTTTGAGTAATTAGGAGTGAAAATACTTTTTGTTGTTTTTCAAATTCTTGAAAATTCTGAAATTCAACTTCGAGTGTAAAGTACAGAATGTATGGCCAAAATTCTCAATCTTAAAATTAGCTGTTTATATTGCAAATATTAGTTTAAAAAAAAATCCATATTTAATGGAGCCAACTGATCAAAACCTTTAATCCTATGCCTATGCAAAGTTATTTTCTTTTTCTTTTCCTTTTCCTTCCTGAGGGAGTGGTAAAGGAGGCAAATGAAATGATGTATGAATTGAAAAGACACATATCTAGAACAAAAGTAAGAGATGCTCATGTAATCTTTTTCTCTTTTATTTTTTTCCTTTCTCATACTTTTTTCCTCTAATACAATTTTGGAAATCTTTATTTAAAAATTTGAAATTCAAACTTGAAATTCGCGTACATATGATTTATTTATTTTAATCAGACAAGTTTATAGGAGTCTATATCTTAGATTACTAAGTTAATCTGCTCAAATAAAATAAAGCCACCACCTCCGCCTATTTCCCAATCGAACTTGTTGCAAAGGACTTGCCTAATGTGGTTGACATCTCTAGTGTGTTATAGGCGATTATGGTGTCCTTGTTACCAAAAAAGAAAACAAAAGCCTGAAGTTACAAAAATATTACTACTTCAGTACAAGTTTATAACCAGGCATGAAGCTTCAATGTCATTATAAAAAGTTTTAAAAATTCAAAAGTGTTAAACAACACAAAGTTCCCTTGGTCTGATTTGTAGAACTATAAAGAAAAAAAAAGTGTTTGCAGACACAAGTAGAACTAATACACAAACACTCACTCAAAATAACTTAAAATTCAATGTAAAATCTATTTGAATATCTCCTGCTTTTGTCCTTGTGTTCTGAACCAATTGATAAATGTTTTTATCTTCAAGGAAGTTCATACTGATCCTCAGTGCCTGGATAGTCCTGTTGTCTTTTGAACTCTTCAATGGTCATTTTCTCACCATTTTTACCATAAAAGTAGTTGCCATTGTCCAAAAATCTCGTGTCACTCAATCCTTGAGTTTCCACCATATTGGCATTGTTATTGTAGCTGCTAGCATGATCGTTGTTGTTGTTGCTGGGATTCTCATTCTTGATGTCATAGTAGTACTTGCCATTGTTCAAGAATCTTGTGTCGCTTAATCCTTGCCTCTCTGACATATTCTCAGAGTATCCATTGTTGTTGTTGTTGTTGTAACTATTGGAGTAACCATTGTTGTTGTAATTCTCAGAGAAAACATTGTTGTTGTTAGTGTTGTAATTCTCAGAGAAGTCATTGTTGTTGTAATTCTCAGAGAAAACATTGTTGTTGTTGTAATTCTCAGAGAAACCATTGTTGTTGTTGTAATTCTCAGAGAACCCATTATTGTTGTTTTTGTTGTTGTAATTCTTGGAGTAGCTATTGTCGTTGTTGTTGTTGTAATTCTCAAAGTAGCCTTTGTTGTTGTTGTTGTAATTCTCGGAGAAAACATTGTTGTTGTTGTTGTTATTGTTATTATATTTCTCAGAGAAATCATTGTTGTTGTTGTTATTGTATTTCTCGGAGAAATCATTGTTGTTGTTGTTGTTGTTATTGTATTTCTTGGAGAAATCATTGTTGTTGTGGTTGATGTTGTTGTTGTAATTCTCCGAGAAAACATCATTGTTGTTGTTGTTATTGTTGTATTTCTCGGAGAAATCATTGTTGTTGTGGTTGATGTTGTTGTTGTAATTCCCCAAGAAAACAACATTGTTGTTGTTGTTGTTGTTGTTGTTGTTGTTGTTGTTGTTGTAAGTCTCAGAGAAATCATTGTTGTTGTTGTTGTAATTTTGGGAATAGCCATTGTTGTTGTTGTTATTCTCAGAGTAGCCATTGTTGTTGTTGTAATTCTCCGAGTGGCCATCGTAGTTGTAATTATCAGAGTATCCATTGTTATTGTTGTTGTATGACTTGTCCGTGTTGAAACGAGCACCTTGAAATTCCTTGGCAGGAGTTTGAGTTTCTACATCATCAAAATTTGTGAGAGTAGTAGAAGGAACTTTCTGAGAATGAGGACCATAAAGTCCATAAGGAGTGTCACTCAAAAGTGGTGCTGGTGCTTCAATGTCACCTTCCTCTGGTGCCCCCGCCGGTGTTGGCAAGCCAGGATCTTGATCACCCCCTATCGGTGATGGTGTTGGTGATGGTGTTGGACTTAAAGACGATAACGGAGGAAATCCAAAATCATTAAAGTCCGATGTTGGTGCTGGTGCTGGTGTTGGTGACGAAGTTGGACTTAACGATGAAAAAGGGGGAAAACTAATTTCATTAGAAATCGGAGTAGGAGCAGGTGAAGGAGATGTAGGAATGATCATAAACTTGCTATTTCTAGCTTCAATTTGCACAAATGGAGTTGAAATCACCAAGAACAAAATGCACACCACTTGCTTGATGAAATGCCCCATAGTGAAAAAAAGGTTTTAAAGTAGAATATTGAGATGTATTGGTTCTTGGTTCTTATGGAGAGTTTATATAAAGTAGTTAAAAGTGCAATATTTTGGTTTAATTTAGCTTTCCGTGATGATGTGCGTAGATTGAGGAAATGTGGGGAAAATTTTGTGTGATTTGTGGGGTAGGTAAAATTATGGCTTTTGGTGCATGCTGCATGTGCTATTCCATTAACAATGTCTAACCAAGAAGGCACCTTAATTATAGGCAGAAAATAAAAAAACATGATTTGGTCCATAGTCAAAAGATAGTGTGTTTATTTGTCTTGTGGCTTTCTATTATTACTTCTTCTGTGGCCCCGTCTCATATTAATTGATCACATTTTATTTTGTACGGTGCTTAAGAAATTATAAATAAGAAGATAAGTTTACTAATTCACCCCTTAAAAAACTTGTTTGAAAACTTTACAAACAAATGTGAATACTTTAGAAAAAAAAAAATTGCAAGGGTAATATAGAAAAAAATTAAATAATACTTTTTTGATTTAGTAAGATGGACAACTAATATAAAATAATTATTTTTAGTATAATAATTAATTAATATGGGACGGAGGGGAGGGAGTTCTTTTTCTTTTCTTTCTTGCTTTCTAGATACTTAAAGTCAGATTAATGTTCTCAAATGTAGGGTAAATATGAAATAAAGAAAAGGGGAGGGGTAGGGGTCCATTTATAACTAATTTAGCAGTTGAGTTAGGTGGATCACTTTAGTCAAAAACTTCACCTTCTTTTTTTTTTGGCAATTTTGAGTTTCAAATTTGTTGAAATTCACATTTTTAGTATGTCTTTCTTTTCATATCACTAAAAATATATTTAAAGAATAAGCTATAGATAAATTTTGTCACTAATGATTTATTTAATGATATAGACTAACGATAAATTTTGTAGTTCTTTGGTTTTGGTATACGTAAAGGTCTATTTCTCTCTAAACTTGGTTAATTCCGAATCAAAATCCTCTACTTGATAATAAAACTTATTTGTACTTAAAATTTGAATGCAAAACATATATCCTGCGTAATATATTTTATCTTTAGTGTGTACCCTATATTTTTCAGCTTTTATTAATATACTGAAATCGTAATTTGTTCCTAGTAGCAGCTTTCTAATAACATAAGGCAAAAAAGGGTAAACTAATTTTTTATGTTTTCCGTTAGAAATATACAGTAGTATTTTTCATCTTTTGAGGCTAAATGAAAGTATTTTGTTAAATTGAGGTCTTAGGTTCAAGTTTTGTGTATGAAAAAATTCTTGATAGAGAATTCTTTCCTCCAAATGGGGAGCAGTGCGAATTCAGAATGGACAGTCACTAATGCGGATACTGAATATCGGGTGGAAAAAAAAACTTTATTGGGTTTTGGCGACAAGGATTGATAATCACATCCCTGGATTTAATGTAATTACATGGACCACTTTCACATGTATTGTGGTTTCATTTCATTTTCATAAACCAACCATACTTGGCTTAAAATGATTCAAAAATATTCTTAATATCGTGGTGTAATAATGTGGAGTTTGACATATACGTCATTAAAAATATTTAATACTTTATATAAATAATTTCCTTTTCTTTTCAATTATTAACGTGAGACTTTATTTAATAAGGAAAAAAGCTAACAATTGTCAATTTCTTGTTTGAATGACTTTCAACAATCAGGCTGAATATAAGCAGTTTAACTAGCCGATAATTATGCTGATATACCTAGAGGACCTTGTGCTGCATGTATCATAATCACAAAATTGGCATGAGATTGAATATGCATAAGATTTTCATTTTCTTTAAATTTATTTATATACCATCTTTTGAAAGAAAAGAAAAAGAATAGCAGAATATACAAGCTAAAATAAAGAGGAAAAGGAAACTTAATATTTCAAATTGTCACTTAAAAAGTCTTATTTTTTCTTGATTTCGTTTTTTTTTAATAAAAAAAAAACTATTAACTGAATGCTCATATGAGAAATCAACTTATATATTTCGATAATAAATAGATTTATTAATTTTTAGTGAATCGGCTAACAGTGTCGGAATTACAGAAATATATTGAGTACCTAGCTTTTGAGCAGGACATCTTATTTTTAATGGATTCCTCCCTTTTTACTCTCTTTTTTATAAAAAATAAAAAATAAAAAAAATCATGTCTTCAGTGTGATATCGAAATAAACAAACATTTTTCTGTAATTTGTAAGACACATTGTGTTTATTAAGGGGGTATGTATGGTGGTTTGGTTCGATTTTTTAATTACCAAATTAAATGTGCTATGTCGTCTTTTAAAAATTTATAAATCAAATAAAATTAAATTAATAAGATTTAATTTTTTGATTCGGTTCATTTTTTCTTTCAGTAAAGTCTTCACAATATAAAATATGTATCCAATGCTTTGAAATTCCTTTAATTATAGTAAAACTAGAAATCATGCACAATATCTTAATATTTTTTTATTATAATTTATGTGATATAGGTAGAATTTAAAAAGTTGATTAAATTTTAATATGATTTTTATTTAAGTTGTCAATTACTTTTTGTTGCGCAAATTTATTGTGGAGAGCAGGGCTGTCTCGACCATAAGGCGACTAAAGTAATCGCTTGGGGCTCCCATTTTCTCCCAAAGATGTATATATATAAAACATATATTAATAAATTTGAAAATAATTTTTTGTATAGAAAATATAATTGAGAAATTAAATATTGTTTAGTTGATTGTAGTATCTTTTCTAAATTCTTATGTGGCTAGTCAATTATAGTATTCTTTCTAGTTTCGCATGTGGCTATCTATTTTGTTGAGTAGCTCATTTATATATGACGATTATCATGAATCAACCGTATTGTGTTCTTATACTTACTTTTCTTTATTCTCCTTTCACTATTTTTATTCTTTCATTATTGAATATTCTAAAGTCTCTCAAACGTTCAAATCATCTACATTATGTAAAATCTATTGTTGTCGAAGGCGGAGCTAGGTGGGGGTTCATGGGTTCGGACAAACCTACTAGCTTTTTCGTAGACCCTATATTTGTATTAGAAAATTAAATAAATATATGTATATTAACATGTGAACCCGCAAACAAAATTGATTTAGAACCCCCAAACTCTTAACATTGGCTCCACCACTGAATTTGTTGTATGTTTATGAAAAGATCAAATTTGTTTTTGGTGTCTCATTCAAATTTCAAGTACCAAAACTAATCAACACTATTTTAATATTATTATATCTACTTATCAAATTCATCAAAACACTATTTTAATATCATCATATTTTTTTTAAAATTGAGTCATGTTTTATTATTCTAACTTTATATTATATAATTTTCATTGAAAATTTACATTATTTGCATTCTTACTTCATAATGTCTGCATATATCCTGCCTCTCTAGATCTCATTTGTAGGATTACACTGATTATGATATAATTATTCAATTTATATTTGTCAACTAAAAAAAAGGGTCTCTTTATGAAGTGTGGCTTTAGGCCCCCAAACTTGTTGAGACGGCCCTGGTGGAGAGGTCAATTGAGATCTCCATAATTAATATATTCATCATCAATCTTGTTTTTTACTCAAAGAAGTTACAAGATATAAATAAATACTAGTTTTTTTGAAACGTGCATTGCACGTGATTACCAATTTATGCTACAGTAAATAGTATTGCTTATTTTAGTGAAGATTTGAATAATAAGTTTAGCATAAAATAATATTGCAGATTTTTTTGTGAATGTTCAATGCGGATCGTCATATATATTTCTTATTCACACGAACCTATGAAGATAGTCAATGAAAAATTTTATTAGTTAAATGCAACAATGTATATATTTGTTTCATTTGATGAGGTTCAATCATGTAATTTGTTGTATCTCACGAATATTACCTTATAAATGATATTTGTTGTGTATTTTTTTTGTCATCTAACCAGATGTGCTTTGCATGTATATTCCTCTTTAAACTGTTTAGATGTCATATGAACATGTGAAGAGAACAACTACGATAATTGAGAAAGATTTCCTTTTTTTTTATCGGAAAAATAAAAATAAAAATTAAAAGAATATATTGTATCTATGAAATCATATATATAATCAATTGTTCATCTTACACCCAGCAAAGATAAGTTCATATACTTGCAAATGATTTTCAATTTATTCAACCAATAAGCATGATTCGTCAAAGGAAAATGGTAAATAAGTAAAACAAAAGGTCTAATGTTCATATAGTAATAACTATTTTGAAGCAAACTTCTTGACAATCTAAATCACATAAGTAGTATTGATAAATAGAGTCATTCTTTTGTCTTGAGCATCAAAAAAAAATTATGAAAATTCTCTAAATTTGGGAAAAAGATATTTAGAAGCATATATCTACATCACAAGAGAAATTGTTAACAAAAATAAATGAATTTAGACTACATCATGTTAACTCCATTTATTAGACACTACAAAAGGAACCCCAATTACCAACAAATTCGGTAAATCAGTTGGTAAACACCTAAAGATGTTGTTACAAAATTTTGAAATATGGCCCTGAAATTTCCGTTGATAAATTCACCAACTAATTTTTGGTTAGTATATAGTTAGTACCTTTACTAATGAATTGAAAAGGAGTTAGTAAATTTTTTTCTTCAATTTTAAATACATTAGTATGATTATTTGTTTTTCTAATAAATTTACTAATTGATTGTTAGTTTGTTGGTAATATATCATTCAAGGCGACTCCGTACCCAAGGGGAATCGAACCTGAGACCTCTTGGTTAAGGATGAAGGAGTACTTACCACTCCACCACAACCCCTGTTGGTAATAAATTTTAAATACATTAGTATGATTATTTGTTTTTCTAATAAATTTACTAATTGATTGTTAGTTTGTTGGTAATATATCATTCAAGTTCAATGTTAGGTTAGTAATTGATTGACAATATGTTCAAAATATTATTAACTGAATGATTATCCAATAGTAAAATATTTATTAATTTATTGCATTTAAAAATCTAAGAGCACGAATATAAATCCAAAAATATTAATATCAATCTTATAAATCATATTTGAATGAAACAATGCAAAATCTATGATAACAAGTTAAATTAATCGCAATATGACCCATATCATTATATCAAAAAGTTTAATTTGAGCACGTTTACCAAAAATATTGACCAAATCTAAATTTTGGCCAAAACTTAAAAGTTAAAACGCCTAATAGCACAAACTGAAAATTGGAAGCCTCAAAACCTGATCAACCAACCGTCCTATTAGATATAAAAATGACCTTTCGAAGCTAATCACGCTGATGGAATTCTCATCAGAGCACGTTTACAAAAAAATTAAGCACAGTCAAATTTTGGCCAAAAGTTAAAAGTTAAAACGCCTAACGGTACAAATTGAATATGAAACCTCAAAATCCAAACCAACCATCATATAAGACAAAAAATGACCTTCCAGAGCTAACCGCACTGACGAAATTCAAATTTGAGCATGTTTCCCAAAAAAATTGACCTAATTCAAATTTTAGCCAAAAGTTTAAAGTTAAAACGCTTAACAACACAAACTGAAAATAAAAGTCTCAAAACCCAAACCAACCATTCTATGAGACCAAAACTGAACTTATATGGCTAACCGCGGTGATAAAATTTCAATTCGAGCACGATTACCAAAAATATTGACTAAAGTGAAATTTTGGCCAAAACTTAAAAGTTAAAATGCCTAACGGCACAAACTAAAAATGGAACCCTCAAAACCCGAACCCTCTATCTTATTACATAAAAAATGACCTTCCGCATCTAACTGCACTGACGAAATTCTCATCTGAGCACGTTTATCAAATATATTGACTGAAGTTAAATTTTGGCCAAAATTTATAATTTAAAACACCTAACGGCACTCACTAAAAATGAAAGCTTCAAAACCCGAACCAACCATTCTATTAGATAAAAAATAACCTTGGAGTTAATTACGGTGACGAAATTCTCATCTGAGCACGTTCACAAAAATATTGACCAAAGTCAAATTTTGGTCAAAACATAAGATTTAAAACACCTAACGGCACAAACAAAAAAACGGAAGCCTCAAAGCTTGAACCAACCTTCCTGTTAGATAAAAAAATGACCTTTCGAAGCTAATGACACTGACAGAGTTCTAATCTAAGCATGTTTACCAACAATATCGACCAAAGTCAAGTTTTGGCTAAAATTTAAACGTTAAAACGCCTAACGACACAAACTGAATATGAAAGCCTCAACACTAGACGCTAATTTACCAAAAAGTTTAACTTCAATTGATAAATTTACCAACTATTCAAATATAAGTTAGTAATTAATAATTTACCAATAAATATTTTCACAGTTGGTAATAATTACTATTCAACTAAACATTCATATGTAATATTACCAACTAATAATTAATATGTTGGTAAATTTTACCAATGGATTAATGATTGGTTGGTATATTACCAACTATTTTAATGATGTTAGTAATTTACTAACTACAACTTTATTCGTCGGCAAAATTTTCAACAAGTGGATATTGATTGGCAAGTTTACCAACAAATTACATTTCATTACTAATTTACCAACACATTTATATTTGGTTGGTAATTTAGCAACACAATCTTGTCGTTGGTAAATGTTTGGTTAGTAATTCATTGGTAGTATGTTAATAAATTATATAAACAATTTTTTGTCATATTTACCAACCGATATATACTTCGTTGGTAATATTACCAACAAACGGTGTGCGTTGGTAATTGATAGAATGTTGCTAAATTTGGCGCCATTTTTTCCCGCCGTATTTACCAACTAAAATACTTAGTAAGATTTTGGTTGGTAATCTGTTAGAATTTCGTTGTTAAGTTTTAAAATATAATTCAGTTAGAAATATGTTGGTTATTTGTTAGTAGAATACTAACCAACTTAAGTTGTTAGTAAAATCTGTTGGCAATTTGGGGTTTTTTTGTAGTGAGAGTATTACATACTAATTAATACATTAAGCAAAAAATTAATATTATATCATCAAAATTATTTTCCTCAAGTACTCAAGGTTATGAAATACACCCTCTTAGGATAGACGATTTACTTCATCAGAATAGTGGTACCTCATATTCCGCTAAACTTCGAACTCACTCAACCATAACAAATCACACAAAAATTTTAAAATGCAAGAAGAATAAGAGTAGAAGATAAAAAAAAAATTGTGGTTGAAAAATGTGAGGAAGCCACTCTATTTATAGTGAACAAAGGGTAGTATGAACAACTTTTTTTTATGTGCCTTTCCGAGAAATCACAACCCTTTAGAAAATTCACAGCTTATTGAAAAAGTCACAACTCATCGAAAAATCACAACCCTTTGGAAAAAGTCACAACTTACCGAAAAAGTCACAACTGATCGAAAAAATTACAACTTATTGAAAATGTCACAACTCTTTTAAAAAGTCACAACTCATCGAAAAATCACAACACTTTGAAAAAAGTCACAACCTAAGTTAGGGATATTATTGTAATTTAACATTCAAGTTAGGAGTTCATGCTTTTAAGGTAATATAGATATAGATTATCGATGTTCAAAATAATAAAGCAATAACTAAAGAATATGATTTAAAACTAAAGGCCATAGCTAAAACGGGTTCCATGATTTCAAAAAAAATTATACACTAACTAAATTAAAGTAGAACAAAAGAAGTAATTTTTTTTGAAAGAAAATTCTGAAACACACTGAAGCAGACACGTTGACAAAGACGTGCATTCTTCAGCGTGAAGTCTTGAATTTAAAACTAAAAGTCATAGCTAAAACGGATTCTATAATTTTAAAAAAATTATACACTAATTAAATTAAAGTAGAACAAAAGAAATGAATTTTTAAGTTTTTTTTTAAAAAAAAAACACGCTGACGTGCCTCATTCAGCACAAACTATCTCTTATATAAGAAGAGAATATAATTATTATACGGTGTTTTTGAAGAAGATAAAAATTCATAAAATAAAAAACTATTAATGAAAGATAATAAAAATCAGCATGATTTGATTTGGGTTTTATTTAAGTATATTTATGAGATATAATCTTACAGAGACTTATTGTAATTTATACCATAAAAAATTGTAAGTTCAAACTTAAAATAACATGTTACAGAATTATGACAAAGCCTTCTAAGTACTTACAAATTACATTATAATATATATTACGAAGTATAAAATATACATTTTTTTCAAAAAAGAATATATATAAACATAGTGTAGATTGGTTTGGTTTCAATTATGACTTGTTTTAACTAAAACCAAAATAAATTAATTATACTCAACTCTCAAGGGGCAGGGTAGGATGGAGTTTCAATACCAAATCAAGTCAAATCAAACCGCTAATTAATGTATAACTTAGTTAATCTATTTGGTGTGTTTTTGCGGTTTCCTTGAACATCCCTTTTGTGTTGTACGAAGGAAAAGTATTTCACCAAAAAATAATTAATATTTTTTTAATACATATGCAAGATAAAATTTATTTATAGTATATAATTTAAACGAACACTATAGGATTGAGATTGAATGATAGGGTGTGGGGGTGGGGAGATGGTGGCTATGGGGTTGGTGAGGCATGGGTATATGGGTGTTTCAGACGGAGCCATGTGTAACATTGAAATTTTGTGGGATTCTGCAAGAT
>JAJOOR010011822.1:0-18932 GCA_036250505.1 Solanum acaule | reverse complement strand
ATATATACGCATTAATTTTGTTAATGATTTGATATGGGAAACTTTTGCAAATAGCCACTATAATAAACTTAATTATGCTCCATAACTATAGTTTACATATTTACGGGCAAACACTTTCACAATCTTCCTCACATTTCTTCTTCTTCTTCAAATTTCCATTCACCATTAAAATATCTTAAAAGTTAAAAAAATCTCAAGAAAACAAAATAAAACTTACATGATCTAAAAATAAATTAACCAAAATTTGATTCACACCTACTTTCCCAGCACACCTAAATTTAACGCTTAATTAAGATCTAGATAACCTTGGTGATGGCAATTTCATAATAATAATTTTTAAAAAAGAATAGATTTCTGCTCTTAAAATTAAGCAGCAACAAATTAAAGAAATGTTACAAAATTTTCAAAGACAACTTCAATTTTAAAAAATTCAAATAAAGTGATTTTTTTTTTGGATTTAAGCTTCCACAAAAGACACCTATATCAAGTGAATGTATATATCCAATCATTAACAAAATTAACGCATATATAAGTAAATGTATATATCTAAGGGGAAATTACGCGTATAAGCAAACATATATTAGGTAATTAATTAATATAGCTATAGTTTGCCTTAATTATAATTTGCGATATACTTTTAGCCATAATTACGCGACTCAACTTTTTAGTCTTATATAATTCGCACGTTTGTATAATTCGAAATTTGTATATATAATATAATTTATATAACTTTGGTTTAATTCGGAATTTGTATAACTGTTTACACTTCTAATGTTTGTAGTTGTATAAATTCGTTATTTTGAGTTGATACAAAAATAACTGAATTCTACAAATGTACCCGCAAATTATACAAACCTGTGAATTATACAAATGTACCCACGAATAATACAAACCTGCGAATTATACAAATCTGTAAATTATACAAACGAGGCAGCTTAATCTGTAGCTACAACTCGTAAATATGCAAACTACATCTATGGAGCATAATTAAGTTTATTGTAGTGACTATTTGCGAAAGTTTCCCTTTTAAAAATGACTTTAGTTTGGACTTAATTAGAGATTTATAGTTGTAATTTGCATAATTACGAATTATAGCTACATGTTTGGGGGAAGAGAGAGACGAGAGACTATGAGACAGAGGAGAGAAATGAGTAAGATCTAGAAGAGAGAAGAGAGAGGCGAGAAAAGTTGAATACATGTTATATTTGTTGTATCGGGTGGTAACACAAATATAATTGATACAACTAATTTGTATCAAAATAAATACAATTGTATAAACAAACACTATTGTATTTAGCTACACATTTGGAGGAAAGAGGCAAGCTAGATCGAGAGAAGGTGGAGAGAGGATGAATACATATTGTATTCGTTGTATCACGAATACAATTGATACAAAATGCAAATATAGTTGTCTGGATACAATTGATATAAAATACATCTCTCACCTATATTTGATTGAATACAATTGATACACAATATGTTTGACAGAGAGAATAAATGCAGATTGTATTTGTTGTATCAAGTTTAATCACAAATATAATTGACACAATTTATTTGTATCATATATCAAATATAATTATATAAATTGTATTAACGAACACAATTTGTATTGACAAATACAATTGGTAGAATACGAATTGTCAAAATACAATTAATACAGAATACATATATAGTTGATACATAAAACAAATATAATTGATATGAAATATAAATATTTAAAACATAATACAAAATACAATTGTCATAGTTATGTAAAATGTTTTTTGGACCACAGTTATATATGGAGAGAGAGGAGCGAGAGTGAGAAAGAGATGTGCTTTTATTATTTTTCTCGCTTTTAAGAAAAAACTTATTTTCTTTAAAAAATATATTTTTTAAAACTTTTAAAATAACGAATATGAGAAAATTAAAAAATCGTACGCAAAAAATATCAAGAGCTGCATAGAAATTGACGTGCTTGCCAACTAAAATATGCCATCGTATATTCGTATTTGTTTGGCACGTTTTAGTAATGGGATAGTCTCATTGATGCGGTCCCCGTCAGGACATTAATATTCATTTTTGGACATTAACTAGATTACATGATAAAATTGGAAAAAAACTTGGCCACCATTTATCTTTAATAGTGGATATGAATTATTCAAACATTGTCGATCAGAAATTAAGTTGAGACTATGGGTGTGTTTGGTACAAAGGAAAAATATTTTTCAATTTTTCCATATTTTATTGGTTTAAATATTTTGAAAATTTTAAGTCAACTCATTTTCCTCAAATTTTACGAAAAATGTCTTTTCTTCAAAAATTAAGGAAAACATATTCCAAAGGACAAGGTTTACTCCATCCTTCAATCTTACCCTACCCATACCCGTTATCGACCTTCCTCATAAAAAAACTAAATTAATATTTTTTTAAAATTTTTTAAATATTTTTTACCCCTACCCCAAAACGAATCCCCCCTCCATCAAACAAATAAAAAATTAACATTATTTTTGAAAAATATTTCAAATTTCAAGATTTCTTTTAGCTGACCCAATCTTTACCACCCCTACCCTCACAAAAAAACTGTTTTGAAAAATATTTCAATTTTTTTTTAAATTTTTTTTTACTCGCTCTATCCCCGCTCAATTTTTTTTTTGAATAAAATTATTTTTGAAATATATTTCAAATTTAAAAAAAAATCATTTTTCAACCTCCTGCCACCCTCATCAAACCTTTTTTTTTTTCTAAAAAATATGATTTTAAAAAATATTTCAAATGTTAAAAGAAATTCACCCCCAAATATTGGAAAAATTCTTCTTCTTAATTTCATCCTTCTTTTCACTAGTTCCAGGCCAGATTATTATAACATTTTCCATCGTCGTATTTTAAATTAATCGCATGAAATATATCACCTCCTTTTAGTTATATTCATGAGTCTCTAGTGAAATAAATTGAACAGATTTGAGGTTTTATTAAGACTTGTTGAGAACTTATCTACGTTCTGAGATCTTGAGAATGGATCAAGGAAATCTTGATGCTCCGCAACTCTCTCTTTTTCTTATAAATTAACATATTTGACAAAGAAATATTGGATAAAATATTTAATTTGGTTTATACTTAATATGTATAAAAATGGGTAAATTCAATGAATAATATGGGTATTCATATTATCTATAGCCTCTTATTATATAGAAAAATACGTACTTCAATTACAAGATGTTTTTCTTGTTCTTTTTCTCCTTTTAGGGTGTGTTTGGTATGAAATACTATATTTTCCCTATTATTGTTGAATTTTTTATTTTTTTTGAAAAATAAGTGGTCTTGAATCGAGGTCAAGAAGTCAAAATTTGGGTATTGGGTCAAGGTTGGAGTGGGATCAGAAGTTGGATCCTGAACTCATTTCAGGTGATGATGTTTAAAGAAAGTTTTGAAAAATATTTTCTTCATTTTTTTTATTCTTTCCACCTACTTTAAGTATGAAAGTCATTTTTTTCTTAAATAAGAGAAAATAAGTTCATTTGAAAAATATTTTCCAAACATTTAAGCCAATCAAATGTGAAAAAATTAGAAAATATTTAATAATTTAATATGTATATTTTTAAAGGTTCCTACACCTTTACATTTATTAAGGAGAGTGCAATTAATGGATACGATACTCATGAATTACCTACTCACATTTTATGATGGATAATATGATTTAATTGATGTCTTCCTACTCTCTGAAGTGCTGGACTTGGACGGCCAACTGCTCAAGTACATTTTTAATGTAGTAAAATTATTTTGAGTCGAGAAGGAACAAAAACAAACTAAAACAAGGCACTCATACATATATACATTAAAATAGCAACACTTTTACAATGACAGAGGCTACACATGCGTAGCTTTATTTGGACAATACAAGTAGGTAGGTACTATGTACATACATAAAAACATGACATGACATACATTGGAAAGGATCTAGAAATCGATAAATATTATTTGGTCGAAACGAAATTATATAATCGATTTAATTCCGATGAAAGTATCCTTAATGAAGACAACATGGAAGGTATTGTCTGTTCTTATGGCCAATCGTCTTTGTCCGTAAGCATGGTCTATGCCAATGTCAGTGCAGATGTGCTCTCCATAAGGACAAAACACCAACTTATAAGTGAAACCATCAACTTTTTTAATCTGAAACCATGAGGCCACATTCATAGTATTTCCTGCTTCCCCGTTTGTTGACAAGTGCATTGGTTTATCCTGTCCTGGGAAATCTTCCACTTCCCACACATTGTTCTTACAAATAGTTGGATTGTCAAGATAAAACTCAATGTTAACATCACTCGATTCAATGATTTCTACTTGTTTGGGTGCCTTTGGTTTGAAATACACTGACATACCTCTGTTCGAATCTAGCTGGGATTGCACCACCTGTAACAAAAAAAAGTAAAAATTAGCTGTTGAACCACTACTATTATATTATTCATACTTCAGATGTCCAGTCTTCAGCATATATGTATATTAGATCCATATTTGTCTTGGGAATTCATGCATCACCTGATTAGTTAGCTTGAGGAGTTGAGGTATGTCTTCTAGGGTACATTATGTACTACACTCAATTTTAACTTGTAAGTAGAAAAAAATATCTCTTTTTTGAAACAAACTTTTTTTTTTTTTTAAAAAAAGGAAATATATAAATATGAAGTAAAATTTAACTTTAACAGTTTAAACAACTTTTTAAATGAGATGGTCATATAGTTTAACAACCTGGGAGGGACACACAAAGTTAGCGTCTCCATTTATTACGGGGCCTCGCAGTACTCCGCCACCTCCGGCTCCTCGTATCACTGACACGACAAAGTACCTGGTGTCTGATCTGAGAATTTCACCATTAATGTCACGCACCACCTGCAACACTGGATTAGGAGTTGTTGTAGCACTAGTGCATGAATACCAAAATGCAAGGAGAAATGAAATTAGCAAAACAACTCTCTTCATTTTCTTTTATTCTAATTTGCATGCTTCATACAGGACCTCTCAATTTATACACAAGAATTTCGTAATTTATGTCGATATTTATCAACTTTTTTTTATTTGCACAAAATTAAATGAGAGTGACAAGTAGACATTAGAATTCGAATATATATATACTGATAATAGTGTATATCTTAACATATTATAGTAACTAATTTAGAATCCACTTGGGTTCATTAATTAAAAATAGTTAATAAATATTAAGGGGTTGTGTGATTTATGGGATGAAGTAGACAAGAATATCCCCATGTTAGCTATCAGGATAACAATTTAGTATAAAATGTGAAATCTCAAAATTAATTAATATTCATAACCAAATACGAAATAAAATAATTTTAAATGTTATCATGGAAATATCATCCTTATCCCACCAACTAAGTATTTGATATGGAAAAAATATATTTTCTAATTTTATAGTGTTTGATAGTCAAAATATGGAAAAAAACAAGTTTTATTTTATAATGATAAATATGTCTCTATCTCCTGATAAAATTGTAGAATAAACAAGCTCGATAAAATAAATCAATTCTACCACACCCATGGACCATGGTCCAGTAAATTTCAATGATATATTCTTGGATAAAAGCCACCTCCGCTTAGAGTTTTAACGGTTTATTTGGATGCATTTGATTTTTTTTACAAAATAAATCAAATCTAATACAATCATTTCATTCTTTTTAAAGAAAACACAGAAAATGAAAATAAGTGGAGTATAGTTTTCTCCTAATCACACCACCATCAAACCACCCCTCTATGAAAAGAAGTGGAGTATATATGGAGTAGTTGATATTAACATTTGTGGTTGTCCAGGGTGTGTTCGGTATAAAAGAAAATAGTTTTAATGAAAAATATTCTTTTGAAAGATGTTTTTTAAGAAAATAAAATTGTGTTCACTAAGTAATAAAAAATATTACTTTAAAAGTAATTTTATATAACTAGATAATTACTAAGAAATGCAATAGTAAAACTGTAGAAGTAAGGATGTGGGATGGTGAGGATGGGGGCAACGAAGAGTGAGAATGAAGGTAAGATATTTGGAGGGGTGGCACTACACTAAAATGATCTTTAGCAAAAAATAATTAAAGACAATAGTTTAATTATTGCTATATATATGTATTTTAGCGGTAATTAACACTCTTTGAAAATATCCCTAAAGTCTATAGCGATATTGGATCCAATGACAAGCTAAGTAACTAATATCAGTAAATGTTTTAGCACTTTTTGTTATTTATATATTTATTGCCGCTAAAAATTACTCCCTCTATCCCTAATTACTTGTCCATTTTCCCTTTTTTAGTTGTCCCTAATTACTTGTCCATTTTGACAAATCAAGAAAAGATAAAATATTTTTACCTATTATACCCTCAATAAATTACTCTGAAAAAGGTAGAACTTTTTGAAAATCTAAAGTTTTTAATTCATTCACTTCATAATTAATAGAGATAAAATGGTAAACTCACTATGTCAATACTTGTTTTCTTAATAGGTGTATCAATTCAACAGTCGACGAGTAATGAGGAACAGATGAAGTATTTTTAATGTAGTGTGGGGTGAACACAATCATAGGTGTTACTTGTGGAAATTTGTTTTCCCTACTTTCAATGATAAAGTCATTTCTTTTCATTTTAAAGAGATTTATTTTTTTTAGAGAAAATATTTTCTAAGAATGCCAAAATCTATATATCAATGTATAGGTGCAAAATGCAAATTATAAGTTAAGAGTAATCAATTTATAATTTTTTGACTGATTTAACCGTGTAAGTAATTTTTTGTTTTAATTCATTTTATTATAAGCAGTGAAGTAGTACACAAAAAGTAATTACATTGTAACTACTCAACAAAAAGGAACAGTAGGCCATAATTACTTTATCAAATGTGTGGTTATATAATTCAAAATTTATTTTAGTATAAATGTGGTGTCTCGAGATTTATTAATATCCATAGTCAAACACAAAATAAAATAATTTTATATTTTACCATATAATTATTATTTTTCTCCCACCAACCAAACAATATAACTAAGAGTGTATTTGATATGAATTTTTTTAAAAAAAATTTGTTTGATTGGTCAAAATATAGAAAACAAGTTTGTTTTTTTTTTTTAAAAAAAAGAAAATGAAAAAAATGACAACCCTAATAAATTTGTAAAGAAAACAAGCTCGGAACCATTTGTAACGGCGCACCGCTAGTGATAATGTCCGCTCTAGGCCTAGGTGGACGGCTTTTAAAACGCGTCACTAGTTGGTAAGGTTTGCTTACTTATATAATACCCAACATCTATCTTGTGCTTTGCAAATGTGGAACTTCTTATCTTAAGATAGGGTGTCACGTACACCCCTTCTATAAACTCAGTGTCCTCGCTGAAGTTTGCTCCACCACATGGGATGTCACGTTCCGAGTCTACACCCTGGACGTGGTCAGCACTCGAGAGCCATTGTTGGTCCCCAAGTGAACCGTCATCCTGGCTGACTACAAGCGGAAAACTAACTCAAGCATACAAAAACTTAAAAACTGAAAAAAATTCATGAAACTCAAATACAAAGCTTTAACTCAAATGATTTACTCTGAATATAAATAGAATATTCAACTAGCCAACAATAGACAACTCAAGTCTTTAAAACATTTAATAAGATAAATGAAACAAACTTCTCAAACTCTACTATCTATCTATGAAGCCTCCACTGTTACATAAGAATATCGGGACAAGACCCACGACATCTCAAACTACTAGCTGCAAAATAAAAGTGAAGTCCTCCGGAATATAAGAAGGCTCACCAAAGCTGACTGGAATATCCCATGACCTCAACGGAACCCCTATTGATGATCCTGAATACATGTATCTGCATCATTTCATGATGCAGACCAAATGGTTCAGTACATGATAATTAATGTATGAGCATGTAAGGGGAATTCTAAAATATAAACATAAGCTTGAACTTGAAAAAAAAGAAACATATTTACCTCTTCTCAACTCACTCAACTAAACTCAACTCGAGAATAAGATATTCAACTCAAAGATACTCAACTCAACTCAAAGGTACTCAACTCAAGATAAAGCAACAATAAAAGATGCAATATATGGAAAGCTTTTAAAACAATAGATAGCAACTCAATGTATTGAAGAATACAATAATAACTCAGTTTGTATATAATAATACAATATAACTCTGTGTATATAAGAATAAAAAAATATCTCTGTGAAAGTTTCTCTAACCGACAACCATCACTATGAGCTATGTGATGATACAACGTCTCATCCACGCTGCCAGAACTGTCCTATACTTTGCCAGGGTATAAGACCTACTACTAAGTGGATCCACTAGTCTATGCTAAAAAGCATTAAGGAATCATCTAAAAAGTTATGACCATTTTAGTAACCCGATACGGTGCTGTTACGAATTAGCCGACGAAAATATATTTAAAAAGCTCGTTTTTGTCTTGTACCTCCAAGAAAATTCTAAACAAATTTTTTGACTAATAAAAAGCTCAAAACAATCAGATTTTCATTTTTTAATCCATCATTCTCTTCTCTCTCAAACCCTAGGGCAAAATCCTAAGGAAAAATCAAAGTAGAAGACTTCATTCAAGATTCTTTCAATCTTTTTCAAGATTCTTCTTCAAGATAAGTCTTTCTCGAAGAATTTCATTCTTTTCAACTCAAATTAATGAGTTTAGACCCTTAATTGGGTGAAATTCACGTTTAGAATAAGTGGGGGTAAGAAAAAGACTAAAATACCTCTCCTATTTTCGGGTGACTTTCCTTAACTGGACAGCCTGAATTCAAAAGAGCATATCTCACTCATCCGAGCTCTAACCTTAGCAAATTCGGTGGCGTTGGAAAGATAATTCAAAGACCTTTCATTTGATATCTTATAGGCCACCTAACTCATCATTTGCTAAAAGTTATGGTCGTTTGAAGTTGACCCAAAACTTAAAGGAACCTAGGAATGACTTGAATACTCATCATTTGCTAAAAGTTATGGTCGTTTGAAGTTGACCCAAAACTTAAAGGAACCTAGGAATGACTTGAATGAATTCTCTTTAATTCTTTTTGGAACTCAAGGTGCTATATCTAGTGACCTTCACACTTAGAAAAATTTTAAATTCCTTGGTAAAAACTTACTCACTACGAAGGATGGTTCAAGTCTTAGCTCAAATTTTTTTTGGGGTAGTACGTGGGATATGCCTAGACTCAGCACTGAAGTTTGTTCCACCTTACCTAGATTTTCCTACAATTAATTAAACTCTGGCTCACACTGACAAGGCTGATACAAGAGTAGCTCTGATACCATTTGTAACAGCCTATCCCGCTAGTGATATTGTCCGCTTTGGGCCTAGACCCGCACAACTTTAAAACGTGCCACTAGCTAGTTGGTAAAAACATGCTTACTTATATACCCAACATCTCTCGTGTGTTTTATCGATGTGTGAGACTTCCTATTTTAAGATGGGTGTCACATCAGTTTAGTACTTAGAGTATTTTTGGACTAACTTATTGCTTTTGACTTATAAGCCAAAAGTCACAAGTAAAAAATCGAACTTATGATGACTTCTGGCCTATTTTTATTTTTTTAGATTAAAAATAAGTGATTACAAGTACTTTTTGAAAATGTTTAAAAGATATTTGAACTTAAAAAACACATTAAAATAAACCAATTCAAACAAGGCCTAAATGGTCCAGTAAATTCGATGGTATCTTGGATAAGTGATCTCTTCTACCACTTAGGAGTCGTTTGGTTTGAATTCATGTTATGATAGGATAAATTATGATAGATTAGTTATGCTAAGATTATATTTTATGAAGTGTTTGATTTGTTGCATTCAAAGTAATAAATTTTAAAAGCAATTTCTTTATTTACAAAAATACCCTTAATAAATGTGAATTTTTTTTATCCCGAGATAAGATATCCCTGGATTACTATACCACCCAAGGAGAGTGATAACTTATCCCCGATACTAATTAGTAATTTCGAGATAAATTATTCCAAACTTACCAACCAAATAACAAATTAAGTGACGGTATAATTTAATCCCAAAACTATTTGATGTTATCCTTCACACCAAACTACCCCTTAAAGTTTTAATGATTTACTTTGATCCATTTGATTTTTTCGCAAAATAAATCAAATCCAACATACCCATTAAACTTTTTTCACAAAAAAATCAGCCCCATGTCACGACTCACACCGTCGTGATGGGCACCCACACCAACCCTCCAGTGGGACAACCATTACTACAACACAACTAACAACTTAACTAAAAATTAAGGCATTTAAAGATACGGAAGCAGGTTTAAATGACAATAAAAATGGAGTCCCCATAAACTCCAAAAGTTTAAACAATTAACTAACCAAACTAATGCGGAAATTCAACCCCTAGAACCTGAAAGTCATTGTACCAAAACTCTATAAACGACAAGTCTAAGAACAAGGGGTACAACCCCAAAACTAAATAAACACCTTTAACAAATAGTCTGAGTCTGAAGAGAGTGGACTTAAACAAGAAAGATCCATGGCAGCCTGAAAGAATTGGCTCACCCTTGAATCCGATCACTCTCAATAGTCACCTAGTTGAGGTCTATCAATAGCCGCTTGAAGATGCCCTGTACTCAACAAAGAATCACAGTGTACTGGTAGGATCACACGGCTATCCCAATAAGTGAAACACATGCAAGTAACCACAACATTATAAAATAAGCATCTACCAAACATATACAATATTAGTCATCTTTTCAGGATCAATGAGCATTCCACGTTCTCAATAATACACATTGGTTATCATTTTAGAACAACATACATTATTCCAATATCAATCATCATTAGATATAAATGTAATCGTCACATGTATATACACAACACAATTCAATGGTCCTCTTACGGAAATCAATTCAATGGTCCTCTCATGGAAACCAAACCCAAACTGTTAGTGTACAGGTTCGTAGTACCCGATCCAATATTTATGCTAGAACGTGGCAACCGATCATATATTTATGTCGGAACGTGGCAACCGATCTTTTATTTATGCCGGAACGTGGCAACCGATCCCATATTTATGCCGGAATGTGGCAAACGATCCAAGTTAGTGTGCTGGAACGTAACACCCGATCCATTCAATAAACCACAATCATAGTCACAATCACAATGTATATTCTCACAATCATACAACAAGAGGTGATTCATGGCATATAATTATTCAATTATCCTCATTTACGATTATAGTGATCAATAATGCAGCATTCACATACATACATACATTATAATCATCAATTACAAACATATATCACCAACCAACACACACTCATAATACTCAACCAATCATAGTTCTTATAACCATCTCATTCTCATAACATAAATTTCCATGAGCTTAAGTTACAAAATTTGATCTTTAGACATCAGATACTCATCGAGGGATATGCCCAAGCATACAACCCTCTAACCATACTATCGAATGCTAGATTTAGCAATTATGATTGTAGATTACCCTTAAGAACAGTAGAATTGGACCCAATGATCCCCACATTCATCTACACACAATCAATACATTACATCAACGACTAGACGAATATTAAGATTGTCGGACAACCATGATCACACTGGGTACCTCTTCTATGAATTCTCATAAGCAAGTGGTACATGTCGAACCACTAAAATACTTTAACAACTCCAAGACAATACCAATTATGTCATTTGAAATAACCAAATCTTCCCAATCTTCGCACTCAATCAAAAGAACATCGCAGGATTTGGTACCCCTGATTCACTACTAGGGATCCACCCACAAAAGTGAAAACACACTAGAGCATAGCTAGTGAATTATACTCACAATAATAACAACCATCATAAACACTCCGACCATTTACCTTATTATAAACTAACATTTTTAAAAATGAAACCTTTCTTAGGTACTTAACAATCAATAGTAGTAAACTTACGACTCAACCCAGGTGTAAGTCCTTTCAAATACTCAAGGCCGGATACAATTGATCATTTCTCACCTTGCCAATTCATACCTTGACAAAATACATCACCACGAAGGTAGACTTACAATGAAAAATTCGAATTATAATTTCCACCGTATAACACAATTCCTTTCTATATCAACATTAACTTGTGCATTGAAGTTTTTTATGAATTCATGAATCTCTGTTTATTATTTAGCGCAATTCCATCGATCTTACAATATGTTTCGCTAAAATTTCAATCATACTCATTACTAAGCTCAAAAACAAGAACCAAGCACTTATAGTCACACTCAAGCTAATGTCTGTACAGTCATTTCTCAAGTTTTTTTCAATAGTTGCCAACCAATATTATTATATAGTTGCATTCCATCACAATTCTTGTTACCCTTATGCTCAGTCAGCCCTCACTATTACCACAAAGTCAAACTTTTCATCAACACACACCTCAAACTCAGGTATACCCATCAAATTCAAAGGACTAACCCAATTTTTCTGCGCATTTTGTTATTAAAATACTTCAATTGCCTTCACCCAAGTATACTCAATGGGACTTTCTTTATCCATAAGTTTGTCATCCCGGTATTAATCCACCCCTTTATGGCTTAAGATAAAATCAACAGGCCTCATACTACCATCTTTCTTCTTAACAAACTAGACAGGAACACCCCATGGGGAAGCACTAGGAGGGATGAAACCTTAATCAAGAAGCTCATGGATTTGAGCTTTAGGCTCTCTCAATTCTGACACCACAGGAATAGACTTAATAGATGGGGATTCGACCTCAACATCCCGAATATGAGCTAATCACACCAAACAATCCCTCCCCACCAGTTTCCTACCCTGCACGATAAATATGACCTTAGCTGACTTAGGCTTGTACCCTCTTCCCACTCTAACATTTCCCTAATCGAGATCTCTAGAGTTACCGACTTAGCATTACCATTAAGCACAATATAATAGAGGGACAACCAAGTCATTCCTAAGATTATATTCAGTCAGTCATATCCCGCATAACCAAATCAACCCAAATCTGAAAATCTATAAACACAACAGGACAACACAATATACATGGGTGACTATGACTAACTCTTCAATTGGGGTAGAAACATGGATGGGGGCATTAAGTACATCACAAACTGCATCAAATCACAAGGCAAACTGAACTGACACATATGAACAAGTAGAACTCCGATTCAAACAAACAATAGCTATCCGGTCACAGATAAAAATAGTATATGTGATCACTGCATCTAACGCCTCAACCTCGATCTTGCTCAAAAAGGCATAAAAAATTAACCCCTGTCATCTTGACGGGCAACCTCCTTGCCTAGATGCACTACTCCTCTACCTACATTATCATTTCCTCGGCCTCCACAACCTCGCTGATTTCCTCCTCATATGCCCATGTTCTCCACAATTATAACACACATAATAACTTAACCAAGTAAACCTCGTTGTTATTGGAGCAGTCGTATCCTTACCTCTTCTTGATATACAAACAATCCATGAAATCGTAGTAGAACTTTGAACCTCAAATGACATAACTTAATTTCATCATTCGCTAAACAACCCATACATGTTATGACAACAATACTAAATGCATTTTCCAAAGTAATGGTGTTCATTATCTAACCGCCCCTTACCAAAACTTCTTGAATGTTGTCACCTATAAACTTGAATCTGCAAATCTGACCTTAATCTCTTCACAAGTGACGATAGTAGCTAGTGAGCCCCACGAAACTCTTAATTTCAGTCATAGAACTAAGTCGGACCCAATTACTGACAGCTTCAATCTCTTGTGGATCTACCATTTACCTCTTCCTTTTTGTTTTTGTAATCATATGGATGTGAGTTTTTCTACTGTTTTTGACAGCATTCGTTTTAATACAAGGTTTTATAGTCTATCCTCGATTGCTGAACACTGATTGGATTGCAGGGGTTAGTTCAGATTCGATTCGAGTTCTATAAGGAGACTTGGAAAAAACAAATGAGACAAGGCTGAGGTTCTGTCTCGCCCTGTCCCGCTCTGGCGGGGAATTTCCACTCTAGCGGTCTCACGCTGGCTTAAAAATCCCTCCCCAGCGGCTCAGACAAAAACAATACCCAGGCAATAAATTTTTCTGGGGTTTTTCTCTTTTCTAAATCTTCCAACGATTTTCAGCTTTACTGAGAAATATAGGATAATCCTTTGAACTAGGATAATCATTGTCTACCTCGAGTCAATCCAACGATACACAATCCAACTCATTTTCATTAATTCAACACCATAACCCACACATCCCCAGGATACACCCAGACACTCACACGGTTATTACTCAAGCACATGACACGTCCAGATCTTTCTCATGAATCACCTCGTATATTATCTAGACCCTTGTATCGAACTTAGTCGTGACCTTCTTTTCACAACAAGTTTCACGATACTTAGCAGTTACAACTTGCATAGTTTCATTCAATCAGCCAGCATATTGCACCTATCAAAATTCAGACCCACACTTATTGTGCACATGATTATATCATCATATCAAAGAAAATACAACTTTCACATTTACAGTTAATTCAGGCAACAAGGAACACGCGTTCACAGTTTTCAAGTTACAATTCACAGACAAGCTTGATTTCTAAATTAGCTTGTTCCATAGATGACCTTTACCGGTCTCCCATTACAAGAGCAAAATGTAAACTGATGCACCCTGCAACTGGTCAAAAGATCGTTTATCCAAGGCAGTGGATACTTGTTCCGAATGGTGACCCTATTTAACTGTCAGTAGTGTATACACGTCCTCTCTTATTAGTGACGGTATTACCACTGTTTTTGCCCTAATTTGGACCATAGAGTGAAGCAGAAAAGATATCAATTTGTATCACCCAAATACTAATTGGATTCAAGTCATAGCATGAAAGAGTAGAAATAAGTGAGTTTTTTCTAAAGTCCTATATCCTTTCGAAGAAAAGTACGGACGTCTTCGTACCGTTCTGCAAAACTCTACTAGACTCATTTTGGTACAATGAGATCAACGAACCTAGGGCGTTGATACCAACTTTGTCACGGCCCAGACCGTTGTGATTGGCACCCACACTAACCTTCTGGTGGGAGAACCATTACTACAACCCAACTAACAACTTAATTAAAAACTAAGACATTTAAAGATACGGAAGCAGATTTAAATGAAAATAAAAATGGAGTCCCCATAAACTCCAAAGGTGTAAACAATTAACTAGCCAAACTAATGCAGAAATTCAACCCCTAGAACCTGAAAGTCATTATACCGAAACTCTACGAACGACAAGTCTAAGAACAAGGGGTTGTTGACACCCAATTTTGACCGACCTTTAACCCTTTTTGGGGATGCTATTCGATTAAATACGTATTTTTAAAACATATTTTGAGTTTAAAATTTCAATCAATTTTGTCTGCATGATTTTAAAAATTATTGTAATTATCATTAAATTATATTTATCAATAGTTAAACTCGAAATAATTACTTTGCTTAAATATTCTAAAATATTAGATGTTTTTAATAATGTGTGAAAAATATTTTAATATGTAGTAATTTATTAATCGGATAGCATTTCCTAATTCTTCCCTTAAATTATTTAAATTATAGCCCATTCTACTCTAATTTATCTCAATTCTAGCTCTCTTTCTATTCTATTTCGATTTTAGCCTCTAATTTCAATTTAGTTGAAATTTTAGTCATTTTTCTCAATACAATTACAACCAATTATATTCTATTATGGGATGTTTTGGAATTTTCAAATCTAGCCAATTGATTTGCTTGCATGACAACTACTTTTCCTTTTTTTTAATCGGAACTTCATTGGCATATTTTAGTTATGGATAAAAAGTTGATTTGGAGTAATTTTGAAGCAACAATAAATTGGTGAATTTTTTACACAATAAATTATAAGAGTTATTTATGTAGTTAAATAATCATCTTAATAGTTATAAGGTTATACATTATTCTGTCAAGCTTTGATATTGAATACCTATTCTCTTCTTCTTTTATGAATGTTCTTCTTGATTTCATCCTTTTTTTTCCACTAGTTTCCAGGCCAGATTATTATAACATTTTTCATCACCGTATTTTAACCTAATCGTATGAAATATATCACCTCTTTTTAGTCATGCTCATGAGTCTCGATTAGAACAAATTGAACAGATTTGAGGTTTTATTGAGGCGTATTGAAAACTTATCTATGTAATGGACACTAATTGAAAACATGCATAAAATTAGAATTTCTTTAAATTTGGACTGCATCTCATAAAAGGATTTAACCCTTTATCATTTATTCATATATTCAATTATAACAAGTTTAAATTAAATTTACTATATAGTAGTTGTTCAACTAACCATCCTACTTCGTTAACACGTTTTAGTTATGGCTAGTCTCTAATGGTCCTGTCGGCACATTAAAATATATCCATTATTGGCCTGCAACAGAGCAACTGCAACTAGAGTTGATGATAAGAATGGAAAATTTGAGATTAAATCTGAATTACGCACAACAATGTTCATTGGGTGTAGAATTCCTAAACAAGACTTTCTCCATATCCAGGCACAAACTCGAGACCTCTGATTAAGGATGGACTAGTCCTAGAACTACACCACAACCCATGTTGGTCATTCATTCAATATTAGTTGATCATATTATAAAAATAGTTATCTTAACTTTTTTGTCAATTTATAAAATCAAAAGAGAATTAATTAAATTTTTTCTCATTTTAACTTTACAATTAATTTTTTTTAGAAAGTGTAAACAAGTTTGTAAAGTTTTTTTTTTTTAAAAAAAAAACAAAATAACAAGAGTGTAAATTATTATTTTTTTTAAAAAAAAACAAATGGAGAAAAAATTTTACAATTTAAAACCTAGACCTATAGTATACCAATAGCCGCCTCCTAATCATAAACAAAATACACAAAGGAACTCGAGACCCAAGTTCGAAAAATGTATGAAAATGTAATATAATTAGGAAAAATTATATAAATACACATCTTATTTTATCATAATCTCTAAAATTTCCTACCATTTGAAAAAATTTCAAAAATCCCATCTTGGATACATGACTCCCCTTTCGCTGATACTTCCCTATCCCCCTCAATGATACATCCCTTCCCTCTCGAATACATCCCTCCCCTCTTGGATACATAGCTCCCGTATGTATCTGGATGTTATATTCCCTCTCAGATACATCCCTCCCTTATGTATCTGTATGTCTTATCCCCTCTCTAATACATCCCTCCCCTATGTATCTAGGAAAAATTTTATGGTGGGAGAGGCCCAAGTATGACTTGGTGTGTGAGGGATTATTTTTGAATAAAAAAATGTGTAGGTCCCACCTTTTCTATTCAATATTGTTGTTTCTCTTTCCTGTCTTACTTAATTTTATGAATAAAATAATTATGTGGGTCATATTCTTTTATTTTACATTGTTATTTCTCTTTTCCATACATTTTACTCCACATCCGTTTACTTGTCCATTTCTTTTCTTTTCCCCTTTTTTAAAAAAGTTCTTCTTTAATTCTTCTTTCCTATAATATTTCAGATCAATTTTCACTTATTAATTTTTTTTTTATATTATTCATACATTTATCTTTTTTCGTATTTGATAATTAACAAGTATATCATTTTTTAATTTTTTAAATTACATAAAAATATGAGAAGAAAAAATGGTGGAGAAAATTAAAAAATAAAGAATAAAACCTTCGTTTACAAAATAAAAGTCTAGATAATAATTCGACTAAACTATTAATATCCCTCATTTGGCACATGTATATAAGCATGATTGATCAATTTTTCACTTTATCAAATTGAATTATTTCATCAATTTTTATACTAATAAACCGTACCAAATTAATAAAAATAGGTTTTTCAATTTTCTTTATTTTTTTAGCTTGATTTGAAACATTTTACAATAAAATGAATTTTATTTTTATGAAATAAAATTATTCAAACGAATTTTATTTTGTACAATTATTATTTATTTAATATAACTCATTGTAAACAGTTATATAAAAAACTATCAACCATAATGCCACAAATAGGGAAAATATATTATATATATTTTTTCTCGTATTCTCGAATGTATATTTTTTTAAATAATCAACGTGATAATTATCAAATACGAAAAAAGATAAATGTACGAATAATATAAAAAAAATAAAAAAATAAAATTAATAAGTGAAAATTGATCTGAAATATTATAGGAAAGAAGAATTAAAGAAGAACTTTTTTTAAAAAGGGGAAAAGAAAAGAAATGGACAAGTAAACGGATGTGGAGTAAAATGTATGGGAAAGAGAAATAACAATGTAAAATAAAAGAATATGACCCACATAATTTTTTTATTCATAAAATTAAGTAAGACAGGAGAGAGAAACAACAATATTGAATAGAAAAGGTGGGACCTACACATTTTTTTATTCAAAAATAATCCTTCACACACCAAGTCATACTTGGGCCTCTCCCACCATAAAATTTTTCATGTATCTAGACATCTACTGATGTATCAGGAAGTCCAGTGATGTATTCAGAAGTCTAGTAATGTATCCAAAATTTATAAATTTTAAGGGATTCTTGTAATTTAGAAAAATGTATGAAAATAATGTAATTAACTATTGGCACGATGAAATTTATATAAATTATACTAATAATTATATGTTGAGGTGGGTAAAAATTGTATTTTAAAGTTTGCAAGTTGTAATTATGTAAATTATACTAATAATTAATAAGGCCAAACTTCAAGTGAACTTTTAGGTTGCTTGCCAAGACTAACATCAAACATTTTTGACAAAAGTTATAAAACTCACCCTCAAATGTAAGGGATACTTAATTGTGACTTTAGGTAATGAACAGAAAATTATATGACCACCTCTCCTAGAATCTGCCAACCTTGCCTTTTAATTATTATTTGTTAAAATAGAAAGTCTTTATACTAATTTTTTAAAGTTATATAATAATTATTATTATATGTCT
>JAJOOR010011821.1:0-19954 GCA_036250505.1 Solanum acaule | reverse complement strand
TCAAATTTTACCGGTGACACATAAATTGGGACAAATGAAATAATATATATTATTTGAAAATTTCTTAGAAAGTACTATAAATTACAGTAATTAACAGTTAGAAATATTTCAAAGACAAAAAAAATTGATTGAATCTCAAAATTTTTTTAGTACTACATAAATTGAGAAAGAAGAAATGACCTCTATTAAGTATATAAAAATGGCGTAAAAGTATTATAAATCATATAATAAGAATTAACAATTTAAAATTTTAAAAGACTTTAATGCTTTATACTTATTCTATTTCCACTTTGGACAAAAATATCCTCCCAATATGCATATTTTTTTAAACAAAAAGTGGGACCCATTATTGATGTGTTGAAGGATGCTTTGGTAATTTTCCTATGATGAATTCGTTTTGTTTGTTGTTTAATTTTTTTAAAATAATTGTATAAAATATTATAAGTCACAATAATTATTTACTTAAATATTCAAAAGATATAAAAATATGTAAAAGATCTGATTAACTCTTCAAATTTTATCGGTGACACATAAATTGAACAAATGAAATAATATATATTATTTGAAAATTACTTAGAAAGTACAATAATTTACAGTAATTAACAATAGAATATTTTAAAGACAAAAAAAAATTGATTGAATCTGGAAATTTTATTAGTACCACATAAATTGAGAAAGAAGAAATAACCTTTGTTATTTCAAAATTGCGTAAAAGATATTACAAATCATACAACAATAATTAGCAATTTAGAATGTTAAAAGACATAATTTATTTTTTACCATAGTTAACAATAATTAAAATTTTAAACTATTTTAAATTAATATTAAAGTTTGATTAACTCTTTAATTTGGTCTTTGTCACATAAATTGAAACAAAAAATGATACATATTGGGCCCGTGCTAGCACGGGCTCCGATGTCTAGTATATATATATCCAATTATAATTTATAGTAGAATTAACATAAATTTAATTTAAAAAAAAATTCATATATAGAAAAATTAATTTATAAAAAAGCTAAATTTTATATCTAAAATTAATATTATAAAAATATTACATAAAAAATAATTAAATATACAAGAGATTTAATTAAAACATACAATTTATATAATATTTAATTAAAAGTTTGTATAATGAAATAATATTAAAATATTCAAAAAGAGAATTGGTGTAATGAATAGTGTTACACCAAATTTGGTGTAACACTATTCACACACCAAATTTGATGTAAAAATTGATGTGGGTTGAAGCTCAAAAACACCAAATTTTACGCCAAATAAATTTGGCGTAAAATTTGGTGTTGGGTTGGAGATGGTCTACTAAAAAAAAAGATAATTAGGCAAGATTTAGTTATTTACCAAGTATTTCATCTTTTATCTTATCTAAATTAATATATAAATTGACTTATAACTTATTCATATTATAATTATGGATGATTGTAATTTGATTATAATGTGTTAAATTTTATATAAAATAATATCAATTGTAATAATAATTATACTACTTTTAATACATGAAATTGATTTCCTAACCAACCCCTTAGGATTGTAACTCGAATCAAACGAAATTAGTCAAAATAATTCTACTAAAGGGCATAAATCGACATCACACTTTGAGATAACCTACAAGTCTTTATAGACTTTTGTTTAAAATACAAAAAATATTTTAGCAGTCAACCTTGGAATATGTCAATTAAATCCGTCATCTCCTCCCCTACGGGAGGAGGCACTTGGTTTTCCGAGGGCTAGTACCCTTTCGTTCCACTTTAATGGTCATATTTACTTTAAAAAAGAATCTTAACAAATATGACTATTAAATTGAGATACAAATAAATAGGAATAATTTAGTAGTATAAAATGAGTACTAACTAGTTAGTGTGAATAGTGGTGCGGCGTGTTGTTTTTTTGATACATAATAAAATTGGAAATATGGATGCCTTTTCCACTCATTAAAGCGTCACTTTACTCGTCTTCAGCTTTTGCCTTTCTTCCACAGACATTGGAGACTCATTCTACTCTCCTCCCGTATCTTCTTCTTCTTCTTCATTCATCCCACTATTCTTCTTTCCAAATTGAGAGACATGGATGACGAGTATGCTAAGCTTATCAGGAGGATGAATCCTCCCAGGTACTTCTCTCTCTCCTCCTTATTTTTTTCATTTCTAACCAATTTCCTCGACCTAGATTATCTTGATAGTCACACCAGCTAATTTGATTAATTTCTTTCTTCTCTTGTGTCCTTACAACTCACTAGTTTTGGTTGCTTCTTCTTCTTTTTGTCAAGTTCTATCTTCCCCTGTCCCTGAATTGATTTTGGACTCGAAAACTGATCAAGTTGTTTATATAATTAGGGCATATTTTGAGAAGAAAGATCCTCCTTTTTCTTTAACCCTTGTTTTCTTTGTTTCTTCTTACAGAGTGGTGATTGACAATGACTCTTGTGAGAATGCAACCATTATCCAGGTATACCCCCTGCCCATGCCCGTCTTATCCCCCTTTTTCTGTTTCTCTGTATCAAATCTAGCCATCCAGTTCATGTTAAAGATGTCACTTTCTGTGCCCTAAGTATTTATGTTATGCTCAACCTCAACCTTGTGCAGGTTGACAGTGTCAACAAGCATGGGATTCTTCTTCAAGTTGTGCAGGTTCTGACGGATTTAAACCTTGTTATCACGAAAGCATACATTTCCTCTGATGGGGGATGGTTTATGGACGGTAAGTTCTTATTATTTACTCAAGACCAAGAAATTCCATACTTGCCACTAATTATTCTCTTTATTATTTCTTCAGTGTTTAATGTGACTGATCAAGATGGAAATAAAGTTAGAGATGAAGAAATCATCAGCTATATCCAAAAGGTATTTCATATCAAGGGTCGACAATTTTCATTGCAGTATCGTATTATGGTGTATCAGCTAGCAGTCTTTAATATTTTAGGGGTTGTTTGGTATGGGAATGGGATAGACAAAGGTACTCCATGGATTGGGACTGAATATGGTGTATTATTAATGCTAAGATAAGTTATGCTAGGATTATTTCTTATCTTTGGTGTATTAAGGGCAGTTTTGTCTTTAACCATACTTATCCATGTATTAATAACCCTTGTTAATACCATGGTTTGCTATGTATTTGCTATACACCCTATAATATTGAATATGATGTATTACTAATACATGTGTTAGTTATACATAGGTTGAAAATCCTTCCAAACAAAAGATTAAATAATACCTTGATTAATACATGTATTATTTTCTCTAATACATCCTATTCAACGGCCTTTTCTTTTGCCCCCAACAAAATCAATAGGCTGTAGGCAAGAAAAATCCTATTTGCAAATGTGTACATTGATTTCTTTTTCCACACTTAGCTCAAAGATGTGCATGGATCCTAAATTCTTTCAGTTTCTTGTTACACAGACTCTTGAAAATGACGAGGTTCTGTTACCCTCTTTAAGGGGAACTGTTGGCTTGATGCCTTCTGAAGAGCACACGTCCATTGAACTTAGCGGGACAGACAGACCTGGCTTATTGTCTGAAGTGTGCGCTGTTCTTGCTGACCTTCACTGTAATGTGGTGAACGCTGCAATCTGGACACATAATGCTAGGGCTGCAGCTGTGGTTCATGTTGTGGACGACGTTACAGATTGTGCAATTGAAGACCCAAAACGCCTTGCTACAATCAAGAAACTTCTTCGTAACGTCCTCAAGGGAAACAATGATTTGAAGACTGCAAAGATGACACTTTCACCTCCTGGATTTACACACAGGGAGAGAAGATTACACCAGATAATGTTTGATGATAGGGACTATGTAAAAGTTAGAAAGACAGAACAGGGCAACATTGAGGATTTGAAGTCCGGGCCTTGTATAACTGTTTATTATTGCAGTGAAAAGGATTATACTGTGATCACTATGAGGTCAAGGGATCGACCTAAGCTGTTGTTTGATATTGTCTGCACTTTGACTGACATGCAGTATGTGGTCTTTCATGGAGTTGTTCACACAGGAAAGAACGAAGCTTATCAGGTAATGTTAATTTCTACGTGGACAGTACTTGATGGTTTTTCTACCGTGTACTGATTCAAGACAAGCTTAGTTCAGTTGAAGTAGTGAATTAGTTTTGGTTTGTGATGGCATATTAGCTAACAGTCACTTCCTTTATCTCTGCTGCTTTGTATGTCTAATGTCAATCTAAATCAATGGCCTGCTGCAGGAATTCTACATTCGACATGTTGATGGGCTTCCAATAAGCTCAGAGGCTGAGCGAGAACGTGTGATTCTGTGTCTTGAAGCAGCTATTGAGAGAAGAACCTCTGAGGTGAAGTGCTTTAGTCCGAGACAACAAGATTTTAGTTTCCAAAGCTTTCTCTAGCATGAGGCACTAATATGTGCTAGTTTTCTGCAGGGTCTGGAGCTAGAATTGTGTACAGAAGATCGGCTAGGACTACTATCAGATATCACTAGGATATTCAGGGAAAATAGTTTGTGTATTAAAAGAGCAGAAATCTCAACACAAGGGGGGAAGGCAAAAGATATCTTTTATGTCACAGATGTGACTGGGAATCCAGTTGAGCAAAAGACAGTTGATTCAATTTGTGAGCAAGTTGGCCCAAATATGCTGCATGTTAAGTGGAATCCTTGTCATTCAGAAAAGCTACCTGAAGAAGGAACAATTAGCTACCTCTTTGGGAGTCTCTTCAAAGTTCGAACCCTCCAAAGTCTGAAGCTGATTGGATCCTACACTTGAGTGGTTCCCTGTAAGACTGGAAAACATTGTAGATGTGTCAGATACACCACTCACAGTATGCGGATTTCAAGTAACAAAAAATGTAGATAGATATCCTACCCATTGGTGAAGAACTCTTTAGTTTTATGTAAATAGTAACCATTAGATAGTTGGACCATATAGTGGTGATTTAGTATCAAGAGATATAGAAGAAACTCTTAAAGCATCAGTAGTAGCAGATATTGCCAGGGGTTGTCTGTATATACATGGATGTGTGATATAAGTGGCATGTGCTCTGGACAGTGTTCACTATAAAAAGGAAGAACCAAACTGTATAATAGAATATAACTTGTACAAATATTTATTTTATACTGTAAAGAAAACAAAAGGTTTAGTGTGATATTTTGGTTAGTGTGGGTTTAGATCAAAATGAAAAATTCCTCAGTCCCTTCCTTCTCCTAACGTTTCCTTTTTTTCGTATAGTCTGCGGTGCTAATGCATTCATCGCTACAAGCAGCATGCTCTTCTTAGTTTTTTTTCAGATGAATTCAACTAAAACTTGTGAGTTGTTACGGCTTCCACTTCAGTACTCGCGCATGCAAGATTAACTCTCTTCTGCTTCTGTTATTGGTTCTACTTTGTAGCAGCATCCCAATATTTTTGAAGTAAAATTTACTTTACATACTTAAAAGGTAAGTTAACAATTCAAAATATTTAGAAAGTATTTAAAAAAATTATGTTAAATAAAAATATGGTCCAAATAGTAGCTCTTTTTGGATAGAGGAAGTACTAACAATTTTATGATTATGTAAAATAACTAGAGCAAGTAATGCTGGAATAGCTAGCCTACTATACTAGTACTACACAGAAAAGAGAGCGTATTAAGATGATGAGGCGATCAGTGGGGGAGTTTGCAAGTGTAATAAGCCGAGCTCTCATTCACGCATCAAAGCAAAGAAGCCAAACATGGACGCCAGCACTAGAGCAGACGTTGTATCGCCTCGGATGCCGGGAATCACTCAGCCCGACACTCGTCGCCCGAGTCATCGACCCTTTTCTTGTCCACCACCATTCTCTTGCACTCGGTTTCTTCAACTGGGCCTCTCAGCAACCTGGATTCTCTCATGACTCCTCCACTTACCATTCAATTCTCAACTCTCTCTGCATCACTCGCCAGTTCAACACCCTTGATAAGCTCTTTAAACAGGTAAAAGCCCAGAAAATCCGTCTCCATCCTTCTCTATATCGCTCTGTCATTGCTTCCCACATCATTGCTAAGAAATCCAATTTAGCATTTTCCATTTTCACTGAGGTCCCTTCGTTCGCATCGGAGATTGGATCCCAAACTTGTAATTCACTTCTCGCTGCTTTATCGTCAGAAGGGAACTATAAATGTGCTTTTCAGGTGTTCGACGAAATGAATCACAGAGGTGTTCGCTTGAACACTCTTGGTTTTGGTGTGTTTCTGTGGAGATTCTGTGGATTTAATGGGTTGGAAAAGACTTTGAGTTTGTTAGATAAGGTTAGGAAGATTGACTTTTCGGGAATTAATGGATCCCTTCTGGCAGTTTTAGTCGTGCAGGGGTTATGTTCTCAGTCTAGGATAGCAGAAGCTGTTTCTGCTATTGATGAATTGAGGATAAGGGAATGTAAACCTGATTTTATTGCTTATAGTATTGTTGCTGAAGCGTTGGGGAATATGCGAAATGTAGTTGACAAAGATTTGGTTTTGAAGAAGAAGAGAAAACTAGGGGTGGCACCAAGGAATAACGATTATAAAGAGTACATCTTTGATTTGATTTCGGAGAGGCTGATTTCCGAAGCTAAAGATTTGGGCAAAGTAATTGCGTCTGGTAACTTTCCTATGGATGACGATTTGCTCAATGCTTTGATAGGATCAGTTTCAGCCATTGATCCTATACTTGCCATCTTTTTCTTGAACTTCATGCTAGATAGAGAAAGGTCCCCTAATCTTGTTACTGTGACAAGTTTAAGTGCAAACCTTTGTAAGCATGGGAAGCTTGATGAATTGCTTGAAGTTTTTCAAAAATTGTCTTCCAGAAACTATTTTACTGACACACATAGCTATAATATTATGGTTTCATTTTTGTGTAAGGCTGGCAAAGTGAGAGAAGCTTACGAAGTTCTCCGTGACATGAGAAGAAAAGGTGCAGTTCCTGATATACAATCTTACAATCTCCTGCTAGAAGCTTGCTGTAGAGAAGATCTACTGCGACCAGCAAAACGGTTGTGGGATGAGATGTTCACAAATGGGTGCCCTGGTAATTTAGAGACTTACAATATTCTTATTCAGAAGTGTTCAGAAGAAAGTGAAATTGAAGATGCTTGTAGGCTTTTCCATGACATGATTGAGAAAGGAGTAGTACCTGATGCTATTACATACACTTCAGTCCTTAAAGGGCTTTGTCAAGCAAAAGATCTCAAAATGTCTCTTGAAGTCTTCAGCAAATGTGCTACACAAGATCAAACCCTTGCACGTTCCGTCTTGTGTACATTCATACTCAGCCTCTGCAAGGAAGGTATTACTTACTCCATATATGTGATAATGATGTTTTACTTGTGATTTATATTAACTGCAAATGTAGTTTTATATTGGGCTGAATATCTCTGTTTTACTAAGTTTTTTTACCTTTTACAATTGCAGGTTATTTGGTTCCTGCAATGGAGTTACTCCGTGACCAAAGCACTGATACTGCATTTTTAGACTCCCATCTGATTTTTCTCAAATTTTTAGCTGATGCTGAAGAGATAAGTTTGGCTGTTGAATATTTGAAGTGGATTCAAGGCAAATCCCCTTTGATGCATCAAGCACTGAGCAATGAAATATTGGCATCAATATCATCTTCTTCAAAACCAGATCCAATTTTTAAGTTATTTCAAGTGATGCAGGAAAACCGTCTCACTTGTACTAATGAGTTGGGGAAAGAAATGGCTTACAGATGACATACCACATGTTGATCATCATGCAGGAGACAACAACATACAATGAGATACAAAACCAACAACCATAATACATAGAGGATCTATTTTTTCCTTTTTTGGTCATACGTAACAAGGAATACTTAACTAACTAGTTTTTTTCCTATTTTGTGAAAGATAATAATTTTGAATTTACTCGTAAATTAGTACTGCATGCTTGATGGACCATTTTTTATTTGCTCAACATCTATTCGGGTCCTCTAAACCATTTACTAAATTGTCTCCACCGTTTATAAATCTTTCAGTGCTCAAAAGAATCAATTTCATGAAAGTGTCAGATGCTTAACTAATTTAGTATACCTCATATTTATTTTATTTTTTAAAAAGTTATTTATTACGTGTCATTTATTTATTGGGTGAAATAAAACCTCACTTTTGATTAGATTTTTTTTTTATATATATAATTTATCCTATATCTGAAATAATATATCAGCTCCATGACTTAATTTATATTTTTCAAAATATAAAAAACAGCCGCAAATATGATGCCAAAGACAAGTTTACTTTGGTGTAAATACACAAATACCGGCTACTGCCTACTGGTCTTTGGCATCAGTTTTTTCCGTCTATTAGATCTTTCCCAATAGTTAATAGGTATTTTTGGCTCTTTTTATAAGAAAAGAGGTAGAAAATGAAAAATTACGAAATTGGAGGACTCAAACAAAAAATGTTTTTAACTTCCGGTAACCGGAGCTAGTCCATGGCCATTATTAACTAAAAGCTTCGATCTTTGCTGATTCCTCAAGCAAAAAAAAAATCTCTCAGTTTAAGAAAAGTGGAATCCATGATTGATCCAGCTGAGTAGCTACAAGATGGATAATCGAAACGTTGTCGTTTGCGACAACGGCACTGGGGTATTCTCTTTGTTCTCTCTTTTGAATTGGTGTTGTTTGAGTTTAGATTCGATGATAGAGGAAATTAATCTGAAGATTGCGCAATTGTCAAACGAAATTGATTTTATTAAGGTCTTAATACCTGAAATGTTACTTAATATATTATAGAAAATGGGCATTAAGTTGAATGTGAGTATATATACTTCCGGAGAAGCAGCTAAAGACGCCACCAAGAGTAGAAATTTCTCAATTTCGATGCTTAAATCACGATCTGCTAACTTGAGTTAATGCCTTTTTTTCTTTTTGAAGATTACACTATCCTAGTGGTAATAGATTTTTCATTTTTTTTTTTCTAAATTAAGTCTGTCAACTATGCATCAATCAGAAACTAATGGGGGTGTAGTACTCCTCTATATCTATTTTTCTAGTCGGACACATTTCGTTCCGGCAATTTAAAGTACAGTTTTCATTTAAGAAGAAAAAAAGTTGGTGTATGTCTGGCATGATCACATTACTTCATTGAACTTGTACATATGCCGCTATACTGCTTTATATTTTGTATAATGTTGGTGTGAGATGAATTTGAATGGAGAAACATGGTTAGTAATTCATATAGCCGCCCCGAACTGGTTTGGAGTTGAGGTGAAATTGTTGTAGCTACTTTTGGTTTTATTTCTTTTTTTGGAACTACTCGTTCCTGGAAACCAAATCTCAGTAAGTCAGTTTTCCTTCACAAGATGCAAACTTTGAATTCAATTTCTGGTTGTGAAGATCATCATCCTAACGACTCAAGCATGATGCTATTCCTTTCCTACTGGAGCCTGCTATTCAGTTTTATGAAGTGAGAGACTGTTTTGTACAGAGTATTTGCTTTTTTCCTTTTTTTTTTTTTTTTTTCTTGTTTAGCATTTCCTTTTTGGGCCAGTCATGGTGATATATTTTTTGAACTATTTTGATGTCTATATGGACAGTAAAATGGTGTGTCAATTCTCAATGTTTTGATGAACTAATGCAGTATGTCAAGTGTGGCTTTGCGGGTGAGAATTTTCCCACATCTGTATTCCCTTGTGTTGTGGGGAGGCCAATGCTAAGATATGAAGAGTCCCTTATGGAACAAGACTTGAAGGTAAATATCTCTCACTTTATGCTTACCCTACATTGAAAATGTGAGGGTTCTCTTGCATTTATCGAAAACTAGTAAGCTCTTCTTAGAGAAAGAAAATCTGGGTTGAAACTTCATTAGTTCAACAGTTGCTTTCTAAACTAGATGTTATAGCTACTTCTTGTGAAATGAAGTTTTAAATCTATTTTATTTTCTGATACACCTCAGGATTTTTTGAGTTCTGCTTAGATAGTATACTCCTGGATTCTTTGTTTAAACTTATAGCTTGTAACTAGGACATCGGGAATCTTCCCATCATCACTTTTTTTTCCTTATGTACTTTGCTCTCTTTTATTCTTATATTATACCATTCTCTAATATATTTTACTATCTAACTGTTGAGCTTCATAAGTAAGTGTACTCACAGACTTGTTGACGAATGTTTAACTCATTTACATTCTTCCTCTAGGATATTATTGTGGGAGATGAATGCTTGAAGTTGCGCCATCAGTTGGATTTATCTTATCCCGTCAACAATGGACTTGTACAAAACTGGGATGATATGGGAAATGTGTGGGACCATGCATTTTTCAACGAACTGAAGGTAGATTTCTCTACTGCTAACTTCCCTGTGAAGATTTCTAATTGGTTTAAACTTTTGCTTGCTAATTTTTCTTTGAAATGCTTATTGTATGATAAGTTCATGGTTAACTGACAAGACTTTCCTTTCATTCTGCTGGTGAAGATAGATCCAACAGAATGCAAAATTCTGCTGACAGATCCACCTCTCAATCCATCTAAAAATCGTGAAACGATGGTTTGTGTTAATGTTTTAATTTTTCGAGAAAATCATACCCTCTCTTTACTGCTTCAATGATTCTTAACTTATACTCAGATTTACTTGAATTACAGGTAGAAACCATGTTTGAGAAGTACAACTTTGCTGGTGTCTTCATCCAAATTCAAGCTGTTCTAACATTGTATGCTCAAGGTACCATTATACATGTATGAGTTCTTGGGGCATAATCATTTTCAATTATCTGCGAGAAGGACCTTCGATAGGAGAGTTTAGAGGTCGTGGATTTGGGTAGAAGGTTAGTTTGGTAGTTGAGCGTTCTCTCGCTTCCTGCGGGATAGGCTTGGTGGTGATCCTTGGACCTTCCTTCTTACCAGTAGTATTAGCACTATTCTCGTAGTTTCTTGTTCTTTGATTTAGTTTGTGCTCAGATTATTGCATTATTTCATTGTCGTTACTGTTCTTTCTGCAGTTTGTTGTGTAATGCTCTCCATTTCGCATTATTTCATTGTAGTTATTGCTCTCATATTTGTATCCCCTTTTTTCAAACTGTTTGGCATGCTTTATTTAAGCTGAGGGTCTATCGGAAACAACCTCTCTATATCTATGGGTAAGGTTTGCGTACACTCTACCGTCCTCAAACCCCACTTGGTGGGATTACACTGGGTATGTTGTTGTTGTTGTTGCGAGAAGGACCATCATAAGTCTTGATATTGCAATTTTTTAGAGGGTATTTGTTACAAGGCGTATCTAAGGAGGGGTCACCGGGTTCACGTGAACCCATGCTCCCCTCTCGAGATCATATATAGTAGTGTTATATTTTTTAAAAATATTAAAATATAGATGTATGAACCCATACTCGGAGTATCATATAATGTTATGATGACTGGGTGCACCTCTCTACGTGAGGTTAGAAATTTGAATTTTATATTCATCTTGTTTTATTTTTCTTTCTAAAATTAGATAACACCTCTCTAAATGGTTATTGGTAACATTTTGACATTTTAATTAATTTTGGACCTATAATATTAATTTGAATGGTTTTCAGTAATAAAAACCTAAATGTCGAACCGATCAAATTTATATCTTAGATCAACCTTTTTTGTAATAATGCACCCATCATTTCGAAATCCTGGATACGCCTCTGGCCCTATCTGGTGATGGATTTGCTCATTTTTTATGTTCCAAATATGCAGGTTTGTTGACTGGGCTTGTCATCGACTCAGGTGATGGAGTTACACATGTTGTAAGTTTTTCCATAAGCATAGCTGTTTCATGATCTATAGTTTGTCTCGGTTCAACATTGATTCAAAAGAGTAGGTTAATTCTTATACAGTTTGAGGTAATCAAACTAGGAGTTGCTACTCCCAAACCTAGAACTGTTTTCCTGCATAGTCCATTGGGCTCCCTGTCTAATAAGATTGCTCCTTCAAGCTGGTCTTAAAGGCAGTGTTTTTTTCAGCTATTTGTTCTTTTGGTGGCACATGGTAACACTTGCTATGAACCGTGGGGATATTTTTTCTTCTTTATGTTATTCAGAAATATCTTGATGCAGGTTCCCGTTGTAGATGGATACTCATTTCCTCACCTCACGAAAAGAATGAATGTAGCTGGACGGCATATAACATCTTATATGGTTGATCTGCTACTTCGGAGAGGGTAATTGCCAACACATATTTGAAATAAACTAAATAGGGTCATTCATGCTATATTTGATTATTTTAAACCATTACTGGAGTTTTGATGGTCAGTCAATATCTGAAGGTATGCAATGAATAGAAGTGCCGATTTTGAGACTGTCAGGGATATTAAAGAAAAGCTCTGCTACATTAGGTGAATTACTTGTGTCATAAATCAATCCCTTTACTACTTCTTCTGGCGAGTAATGGTATTTGCTTTATTGCAGTTATGATTACAAGAGAGAATATCAGTTGGGGCTTGAAACTACAATTCTTGTTAAGAATTATACTGTGAGTAGGCTCCATCCATAATAAGCTTTTAATTGGAAAAAACAAAGGCACTACTATTTTTTGAGCTTTTCTACTACTTTGAACTGCAATTAGGTATGGTACTTTGCTCTTGGAAGTAAAGATCCTTTTTTCTCCCATAAGAAACTTGGTCATTCTGTAACTCATTATTTCACTTGTTTTTCAACAGCTTCCAGATGGGAGGGTACTTAAAGTTGGCACAGAGAGGTTCCAGGCACCTGAGGCTCTTTTTACTCCAGTGAGCATGCATTCCCATTTTTATTTTCCTCTTTCACAAATCAAGAACATATCTTTTTCGTAAAAATGCACCGGATTTGCTTTCCTCATAGTGGGGAAGATGAAAGGCAATTGATGTTTTCCCATAAAGCAAGCTATCCTGCAAATCCCATATAACACCAGATTTCAATGTCACACTTGTTATCTAATACCATGACCATCTTTTGTCGTACAGCTTCTTAAATTTGGTGGTTCTTTTGCTGTTTAAACACTATTTTCACCTCTCAAATATTCAATAGGAAAGCAATAGAGTGTTATCTTCAAACCGATTTGTTTCAGATAAAGTGTCAATTAAGTCCTTGTGAAAAATTGAAGCAAGAATACATTGTCTGAACTGCATGGTTTGAAATGCTATTATATGCTTCTCCAAACTTCTACTTTATGGGTTGATGTATGTGCAAGGAAGCTAGATTTAAAATATTATTCCACGCTTCTACAAAATTTTAATTGATGGGTTGATGTATGTGGAAGGAAGCTAAGTGTCACTTTTTCTGTCCATTTCAGGATCTTATTGATGTTGAAGGTGATGGCATGGCTGACATGGTATTTCGCTGCATCCAGGAGATGGATATTGACAACAGGATGATGGTACTTCAACTTTGAAATTTCTTCTGTATTCTTTGCCACAGTGTTATCATTTGCAATCCATCATATGTTTAATGTAATAATCATTACTTCAAATTTTCTCTTGCAGCTCTACCAGCATATTGTTTTGAGTGGTGGAAGTACCATGTATCCTGGCTTACCTAGTCGGTAACTTACTCAAAATACTCTTCCTTATTATAAAGCTTTGAGAACTTGGAGCTGAGTAGTGCAATTGTGCATGGTTGATTCTAAATGCTACATTATTGTCATACTCTTCTAGGAAGTTTTAACTGGTGTGACAGTTTGCTTTGAGTTTATGAACCAAAATATATCCTTGAATTTATTTTTTCTCAGGACTAATGTTTGATCAATCTGGCAGAGAATTTGAACTGTAAAGCTGTTATGCTATAACTTTGATAACACTCTTTTATTGTGCGAAGAACTCGAATTCACCTCCCTGTGGATTTTGAATTTTCTGATTCCCCTCTTGCGGTATCAAAGTTTGCTAATTCCCTCCTCCTGGTAGCAGTCAGCTTTGGTATCTCTGACTGATGACTAATTCCTCATAGTTGTTCTATTTTTTCCCTGCTCATAAGTACCCTTCTGAAATTGTTAGTATCATAACTAACATGAAATGCATGAAGGCATATCTAAATATGCAAATTAACTTGAAATCTATACTCATTTTCACTACATACTATGTTAACTCTCATCTTGTTACGTATGATAAATTAGAATATGAAATTCTATTCGAGAGGGTAGGAATATTGTTTAGAAATGTGCTATATTAGGAAAATTCAGGTATACACTTTAATGCATGAAGAATTCCTGTTAAGAATATCCGTGAGCTGTCATCGAGAAGGAATTTCATCTCTTTGTTATTTATTCCCTTGAACTTTACTTTTGCAGTTAACATATCCTTTGGTTTACTGTGGGAATATAAGGAATGGACTCTTTCTTACCCACCTCATGTCCACACTCATCATTTTCTTGTTTCCTTGAATAACAGCTAGTTTCCCTTCTTTTCAAACATTGACAGCCTTGAGAAAGAAATTTTGGACCGCTATCTTGATGTTGTTCTGAAGGGGAACAAAGATGGTTTGAAGGTACTGTGTGACTCTTATTTGTTCTTTTCACGATTTCTTGAGGTTTTTGGTTTATGAATAAGGTTTATGCAACTAAGTAGCATTTATTCGAATAGTCTTACCCACAAACCACAATAAAATACCTCGATCTCACTGGTACCTTCAGCTTATGATGGTTTCTGCTCTATATGAGGTCAAGTCAATCAAGAGATGGAGATAAGAAAGTAGTTGAAAAGGACGCGTAGGGTTTATGATATCTAGGAAGTTGGATTGCATTGCCTACAATTGTTTTGTCTTTTACAATGCATTTCTTGGTTTTCTTAAAGTAGTTGAAATTTTCTCTATTTTTGAAAATGTAATTTTATATGTTTTCTGCAATAGAAATTGCGCTTACGAATAGAAGATCCACCAAGAAGAAAGCATATGGTGTATCTTGGTGGTGCAGTTCTGGCCGGAATTATGAAGGTATGGTGGTATCTATTTCCTCTCTGCTCCTTGCCTGATCATGCATATAGAAGAGTATTTATTCCCATGAGAAATAAAAAGAAAGCTAATATCTTAAGATACATCCTTTTCTAATCCGTGTACACTTTCCCATAATTTTCTGGATTTGAATATTCTATTTCTGTCCTCCGTTGAAGTGGTTCCGGCACATGTTGGATTATACTGTTTTGATATGATTTAGGCCCGTGCAATCATCAGCTTCAGGCACAAGGAAATTTGTGTTTCACGTCACTCCAATCCTTCTCTTTTTCTTGTACTTCCTCTGCAATTGATCAAATCATCTGTGTATGAGAGATGTTCCTGTGGCTGAATGCAACTTAATTAAATAAAAGTCCACTTAGTCGAGCAAGTAAAAAGTTTTATGCTGTAACTTAATTGTTTTATATTATGCTGAAATCATAGTGACTGGTATATTTCCATGTTTAAATTATTCTTGCTGTCCTATTCTTCTAGTCAGGATGCTCATTCACCTAGAAAAAATAATCATTCTCGTCATTCTTCTCCTTGAGCATTATTAAGTTTTTTTTATTTCAATATGCGAAAAAAGGAAAAGGATTGCAATGAATCAATGCACACCCTAATTGAAGAGCATACAATTTGAAAGTAACATTATTATGTTAAACAGAAATAAGTAGATAATCGAATAATTTCTGCAGGATGCCCCTGAGTTTTGGATCAATAGACAAGATTATTTAGAAGAGGGAGTTGCATGCCTAAGCAAGTGTGGTCAGGCATGATTTTTACATGTCCATCAACTGTTTAAGCTTTTGCTTCTTTTCAAAGAAAAGCTTGGAAATGTACTGATCAAGACGTGCTGGAAATGATTCTTTAGCATTCAAAAAGAAGCTCTTGTACTGTATTTTGCTAAAAAAATCTCAAAGAGACAGGACGTGTCATACTTGAATGTTTTTACTGGATCTGCGGTTTATCTTAGTCGAGCAGAAATTCTTTAAGGCTTGAATTTGTACAGTCGATATTGAAGTAAAATATTGCTAATTGGAACTGCTTTCCATTCCTACACTTTTGTGAAGTGTTTAAATGTGTGCTGAAACATAAGCAGCTTATTGCGTAATCTGGTGCAGGCAAAAGAGGAGGTTGTGAACTAATTCTTACAAATGTATAACAGCTTGAGCTACGTTTGATGCTTGTTAACTTTCTATCCAGATATTAACTTGATATTCCTTGTCTATCCACCTCCCTGGTTGAAAATGGCTTATGCATCTTAAAGTTTGAATTTGCGATGAAATTGCTGCTTAAATTATTCATGATATTAGATGGAGTTAAATTGGAAATTTTCTTGGTAACAATGAGTCAAAGGAATCATTATGCCATGCTTAGGCTTGTAATTTTTGTTTTGTGTTATTGCAGTTGATCAAGGCATAGTATTATTTTCACTATTTTCATCTCAGTAAAAACTTTTATGTTAATAGCAGCTAGCATTCTGAGCTCTGGTGTTCGAATCAAGTGATGAGAGTATAGAGTTGTCATATCAGTAGAAGGTAAAAGGAGATTCTTATGTCCAAAGAGCTACACGACACAAATTTGAACCTTGTTTCTGTGTTTTCCATCAAGAACAATTAAGCAGCTAACAACAGTTCCTCTGGTAAAAAACAAAAAGATGAGGACTTGGTGCCTGGTTCTAATACATATCCTTGTATTTAACAGCATAGCTTTTGATTACTGGAAATAAAAAGGGACATGAATTATACATATTATATATTCCCTATAAATGGGAATGAGAGAAGACATATAATAAGGAAATAAGATAGTTGGGAGTTCTAATTTCCACAGAGAGCAACATTTCTCTTAGAAGGTCTGAAATTCAAAGCAGTGAGACTATAGATGCACATGTTTGCTTGTTTAGATTTGATTGTAATCTCATCAGTAGTGGTTCTTGTAGAGCCAGGTACATTACAGAAAGAAGATGAGCTTCCAATAAGGCTAGCCCTGCAGGAATTGCCCACTGCTTTCTCAGCAGCACACTCTATTCCATCCACAGAAGGTATCTCCAACCTGTAAACTCCATATTTGTTAGTAGTTCTGTTCACTGACACTGATACTAGCTCTGCCGTCCTTGTCGCCATTGCCTTGAAGGTGCACTCTATTTTCACTTCTACACCTGTTCAGCCATCAATTCCAATGCATTTACAAAATTAATCAACCCATTCCTTTTTAGTAACCCGGCCAAGTTTTAATGGGTTTGGATTATGACCCATTTGTTGGGTTGAACCCAAATGATTGACCAAACGGGTCAAAATTCAACTCAAACCCGAATATATAAAATTCAAGATTGGGGATATTGTAAATTTGGAAGAAGTTAAAGCATATAGCTTTCAAATTTCTTTTTAAAAAAAAAACAATTTAAAGAAAGGGAAATGGGGGTGGTTACTGGTTAGAGTATTGACCCATTTATGAGCTTTGAGCCGTTCAACCTGTTCATTTGCCAACTCCAGTGTATAAATAGGACTATTTTAGATAGCTTTATGCAAAAGATGAAAAATGTTTAATTTGCCCAAAAACTTGTAAGGAAGAGAGAGTAGAGTGTACCTGGCATGAAGTAGCTGTGCCTGGAGAAGGAATTATTGGAGCAAATGTCACAGTAAACCATACCCATGACAGTGATCTGTGGATTAACCACTTTTGCTGCTGACGATAGACTCAACCACAAGAAGCAGCATGAAACCACCAACAGCACAAGTGCAGTAGTAGTCATGGCAAACTGAACTGAGACTTACAAAAAAGAGTTGAGATGAAAACCAACTACTTATATGTGAATAGCTAGCTAGTAAAGTGATTGATTATATTACACAAAAAGACTAGTTGAAGAATTTTATGTTTACAAAACAAAAAAAGGAAGATGTGAACTAGAGTGTGTGTATGGATAATGAGTATAAGTGATGACAGAAATGAAAAAAAAAAGGAGATCAAAGTTAGAAAGAGGGGACAGGGATCGAACCTTATTGCTAGTCAGAATTCACAAACAAACAAATCATGTGAACTTTCTTTGGAATTTTGTAAGGGTGGATGTGTAGGAAAGAGAGTATAGTGGGAAGTAGACAAATTCATTCATTTACATAAGAGGAATAAATAGACCTCCCTTTTCATACGTGTTTGTTTGTTGTAATTTATGGTGGCCTTGCTTCTTAACGTGATACTACTATATATATAGTATAAATAAATTACTGCTACAGTACTATTTATTATTTGACCTAACCCCAATAGGAGCCAGTCACGGACTTGCCACTCTCCCCATATCTGTTATAAATTTGGTCTGGCCACAGAGAAGGATTGTTGCTACTGAGAATCATGTGATATATCATAGAGGCAAAGAATTCAGCCAACCACATTTATTGTAAGTTCATTTCTCATTCTCTTTTTCATTTTGTGGATGCATTCTTCTACTTCCATCAATCATAATTTCCTGAGATTATAAAGGTGTCAAATCGTGTTTCTTATGAATTACAATGTTACAAGCAATAGCGCACTGACAGAGAGTATCATACACCACTTACAAGTTTAACATCAAGTGAGTTAAGTCATATATATATATAACCTGACCTTTTTTTAAAAAAAATTGTTCAAGGTCGGTCACATATATAGCCTGAACTTCATACAAAAATGACTAAACTTCAGCTATATACAGTCTGAACATCATCCAAAATGGTTGAAGTTGTTTGCTTCTAAATTGTCTGAAATTAGGCTTTGATAAACTAAATTCCAGACACATATTACTTCAAAATCGTGCACTTAAAATTTAAAAATTTAAAAGCAGCTAAACTTGCAAAAAGTTTAGGGCTTCCGTTTATGACTTAAATGGGGCTATTGAAATCGGTTGTATATGCACTTCGTAATCCACTCCCACATGCCAGACTACGTTATTGGGCTTAGTTAAAACTTGGAATTATCGGTTAGATTGAATTTAAGTGGATTACCCAACTAATAAATATGGATTGGGTCAACGTCAGGCTGGTCATAACTCAACTCGTCCAACTCTAACCAAAAATAAAAATTAGTCTTGGTTTGTTTGCTTATAATTTGTTCATTTACCAAACAAAACTAACAAAGTTTTTATTCTTTACTATGACTATAAAACAAAAAGAAATCTATCAATTTGAATTACATATTTAGCAAAAATCAACCCACCCCAGTTTTAATTTAGAGGCTGAATTAACGAGTTGAGCTAATAAATAAATAGATTGGACAAATCATATTACCACCCAAAATAGAGGGAGGAAAAGTAGTTATTTTGTGGACTATCTCACGTGGGTTGGAACATAATTGAAGGGAAAAACATCACGTCTTTATGTGTGTGTAGGTTATATTTCGACTTTTTATTAGTTTGGTCTTGAACTGTTGACGTAGAATGTTAAACTTGAATTTGTCAAAAGTTATACAACGCAAGAGGGTAGGCGAAATACATCATACTCGTGATGACAGCAGCTGCATTTTGTTAATATCAACAGTCTACTAATAGCTTACAAAGTTGCAAAGAAATGCATGTAGACTAATCGTAAGACTAGTATTTTTTAGTAGTAAAAAAGAGGCACAGAAAAGAAGGGACTAATATAATTCAACAAGAAGGAATTGAAGATGCATGCATGTGCCAATGTATGGCGAGAGGAGATCACTCATTTTGAAACTTGAAATATGTACTATTATTGTGGCCCTCCCTAATGTATGCTACATTTCATTCACAATGTATAGACTATATATTCCACTTTATACTTGTACACTAGAGCTGTCAATATGGGCTAGCCCACCCCATCCGGGCTAACCCATACAGGCTTTGACATTTTACGGGTCAGGCCAGGCTAGCCCATTTTTGGTGTGGGCCAGAAAACGGTCGGCCCAACCCACAAGTACGTGGGCTACAGGCTTGCCGGGCCAGCCCACTTTTTTAAAAGTTATATATTTTTTTATAATTATTAAATTAAATTATAAATTATAATTTAAAAATATTATCAGAAATATCGACAAAACAATATTACATGGTGTTAATGTTACTACTTGTTAATCAAATCCACAAATAAAATTATCTTTATAATATTTATTAAGTTTTTTTT
>JAJOOR010011820.1:0-21579 GCA_036250505.1 Solanum acaule | reverse complement strand
AATTCATATTTAAATACATGTATATTATATATATCAAAAGCATTCAAAAGTTAATACTCAACTTTTAGTGCTTGCTTATAGTCTGTCTGGAAAACTTAAATTATATATTATGTATTTATATTATATATATCAAAAGCATTCAAAAGTTAATACTCAACTTTTAGTGCTTGCTTATAGTCTGTCTGGAAAACTTAAATTATATATTTTATATTATATAGTATAGTAATAAAGGAGTATGAATGATAATTAAAATAATAGTAAGAAATTAGAGGATAAAGGGATTGGATTTAGACAAACTTTCCGGGTGCAATATGTTTGCTTAGATTTCAAGCATCTTTATACTCCTTGAAGGAATTTATTCCCAAAAAATGAATATATTCTTCCTTCTCCACCCCACCCCCACCCCACCCCTTACCCCTCTTACCTTTCTTTATATGTTTGGAATTTTAGAAAGCTCTAGCTCCCTACTTACCTTTTTTCCCCCCTCTATATGACTCTTCTTAGGTTGAGAGGTTCAAGGTTCTTAACCATATATTACTTACATCCATTCCAATGAATAAATATTGCCTCCCAAATTGATCTTGAATCATATTTATATCATGAATACAAATGTTTGAACTATTAATTTGATTTGTTGTAAAGAGTTAAATAGTATTATATATATGGAAAATGGTTTAAAATATTTTTGGACTATCGAAAAGGTATAAATATAATCTTCATTCGTGTATTTTGCTAAAAATATTTATGGTTATGCCCTTTGACTAACGGTCAATATACTGAATTTAATGTTGGTAAAGACTTAAACACCTTTTGTTAATATTAGAACCGTCAAATTGGCTTAGTCCATGGGGCCGGCCTAACCCAACCCGTTATTGGGGTAGGGTTGGGATATGATTTTTCAAGCTCATTTAAAACTAGGGCTTATAAGCCCGACTCATATAAGCCCTTGGCTCTTGAGGCTTGATCAGGATCGGGCCGGGGTCGGCCCATGGGCCAAAATTATTTATTTAAGGGTAACTTACAGAAATTTTACTAGTGTATGAGCTAATTACTTAGATGCACGCTATGTTGCAATATTATGAATCTTACCAGATTTTGGTGTGTCCAGATACATGTATCTCGGGATACATGAGTTCAAAATTAGGTGTAATTTGTTTTGGATACACTATCCATGTGGATTTGCGTGTATCTAGGATACATAGAAAAATCCCGTGCCCTCGCCTCCCGCTCATCTCTCTTGCCACTCTCTTATCTCACTTACGTATCTTGGATACATCACACCAGATACATGTATCTCGTGTATTTAGTATCCTAGATACATGCTAATCACAGAGGCGTATCTAGGATTTTGGCAAGATGGGTGCACGATTACGAAAAAAGGCATCTTAAATATAAATTTGACTTTAAAGTTCTTAATATGAACCATTGAACTTTAAAAATTATAGGTGCAAAATATATAATACTACTAGTTTTAAATTTTAATGCACACATTTGATTTAATTATATAAAAAATTTACAGTGCTAAATTTTTTAGGAATTTTCAATGTAACACACTTAAAAATTTTGAAAAATTTAAGGAAAAAAACAAAAGAAAAATTAGTTGAAACGCCAAAAGTGTAACCGATAACCACTTGGAGAGGTGCTACTCAAAAAGACAAGATAGATATAAGATTTTAATTTCTATCCTCACTTAGAGAGGTGCACCCAATCATCATCGTATTATTATTTGATACTTTAAATGTGGGTTCACACATCTATATTTAAATATTTTTCTTAAAATATAACACTAATATATATGATCTAGAGAGGGGAGCATAGGTTCACGTGAACCCATGGCACCCCCTCTAGATACGCCCCTGGCTAATCACAGTCGATTTTTTTCTAGTGTTATTGAAACAACACCACTATTTGTCATATTTGATTTGAAAATCTTCTCATTTTCTTGATGTTACAAAATTTTAAGTTTGAAAAGAAAAAAAGATGGGCTAGCCTGCCCCAGCCTGCAGCCCTTCTAGGGTTGGGTTGGGTAGGGCATTTTCAGGCCCTTCCAAATGAAGGGCCGGTCTGCCCCAGCCCATAAAATTCCTTGACCCATGAGGCTTGGGCCGCTGGGAATGGGCTGACCTTTTTTTACAACTCTAGTTAATATGCATATTTATTGCAACTAAAAACTGTTTTTGTTGTAGTGTATGCAGTGATGGACTTGACTACGAAGTGTTGGGCTACTCTTTCAGGCGCATTAGTTTTTTTTTTTTTTTAAATAGACGTTCAGATCAAATTAAAAGGATAGTTTGATAATGTAACTTTTAAGTTAGGAGTCTCACGTTTTAATATAATAAAATTCTGCATACTGTCAAATCCAAATGATATTTTCCATTTACATTTATAATTCAGGAAATGACATGTTCCTTTATGGAAGAGAAGCGTCGAAGTAGTCCAAAACATACATGCATCCACCTAAATATTTTGTTCAAAATTACAAAACTTCAATCTTATTTATCTTGAACTTTTCCATGCAGAAAAATGGTTCAAAAACCTAATTTAGTCTTCATTTCATCTATTGATCAATAGTAGATGAATTGGCATCCATCGAAACCTGTTCAAGTTAAGAGAAAACGATTGCATTCAGATTCAGACGTGTTAATCTTAATGAAAACAAATGAGGTCTTACTAGGATCAACGGTGACAAGTATAGCTGTCCCTCCAAAGTCACAAGTGCCACCAGCCATTTTAGTTCTTTGCCAATAGCTATTAAATGCATAAGATGCATGTGCAAATAAAGTATCAGGCTGATAACATGATCCATTGGGCTGAAGTTGATCACAATCTGCTCCAGATGCACAAGCATAATTCATAGCTTCTTGTATTATTGGATCTGGTACTGACGGCTTCGCCACACACCATAGAGCAATAGCATCTGCGATGTGTGGAGGAGGAGGCACTGCCGGTGGTGGAAACACCACCGGCGGTAGGAAATACCCTGTTGGTGGGCTAATTGGGACATTATAACTTGGTGGATTAATTGGGACATACCTTGGTGGACTAGGTTCATAATAATAAGGTGGACTAAAAATAGGTTGTGTTGGGCTAGGAACATTTGTGGGAGGATTAGGTGAAACATATTGGGGTGTGTTGGGAATTATTATGGGAGGAAGAAATTGGGGTGGTGGGCTTGGGATTATAATTGGGCCAGATGATGGGCTTGAAGGCTGGTTTATAATTGGGCCATATGATGGGCTTGGAGGTTGGTTTATAATTGGGCCATATGATGGGCTTGTAGGTTGGTTTATAATTGGGCCATATGATGGGCTTGGAGGTTGGTTTATAATTGGGCCAGAATTGCCATTGGCTGGTGGTGGATTGACACAATAAGGTGTTGTTGGGGTATTTGGTATTGGAGGAAGAGAATCATAAGGTGGTAAATTGAAGGGTGAACCAACACCATAGGATGAATCAGCCATAGGTAAATACATGTCAAAATGTTTCAACCCATTGATTTTGATAATTTCTTGTGAACTTTGTGACATTCCACTTAATTTTATAGCATCTGTTTCACATGTACAAGTGCAAAATAATAGAGTAAGTAGCATATAGAAGCACTAAGTTGGGATATACACAAGTCGATATTTAAACTTGTATAGGTTAAGATGAATAAGTAGACAAGTGTCCTACATGGCGTCTCACACGAATTGTCATGTAGGAGTAGGACATGTGTGTTTATTTGTTCAACTTTATATAAGTTTACGTTTCTACTTATGCATGTCTAAAGTTGAAGACCATAAATATCAGCTAAAGTCAAATTAAAGAGCATATTTATGTGTTATCAGTCTTTGTAAGTCTACACAATATATTGTGTCAAGTGATATAATTAATGTGAGAATACATACTACTGATGATTTTAAATTTTATGCATTGATGATAAAATATAGTACTAATTTGCATAATCATATCACTTATAAAGTAATTATAGATAAATCTCTTTACAAAGTAGAAGAGGTAGTTGTTCATCTAATTTATTATTACTAGTGTAGCAAATTTTACAAGTCAACTGTATATAACTCATTAATTACATCTTTATTATATCATGTTAAGTTATAAAAAAATATGCAAAAGATATATATCTTATATTCATTATTTTAGTGCGTATATATACGGAATGTGAACAACTTTTTCCCCTATACAGAGAGGATTATACTATACAAATGTAAAATAAATGTTTTTTATTTCAAATGTGATGATACAAATAATTGTTAGGGTTAATTTGTCTATTTTTCTTAAATTTCGTACCCAATCAAACACTTTCGCAAAAGGAGTAATTGACTTTGTTGGTAAAGAGTAGAATGTACATACCAGTATATATGATGAAGAAAGTTCCAACACACAAAAGAAGGCTTAAAACGTATAGCATATTGGAGTGACAATGAACTGATATTTTCATGAATATTTCCGCTGGAGAAAATAAATATATTAATCGTTATTTTTTTAAGGAGCGTATTAGATTCAAACGTGATAAGTAAAAGTGAACAGAGAAAGTAATATATACTACTAATTAATTAGTGTGGAAGATTAGATTCTTTGATTTCCTTGGGGGTTATGTGTGCTTGAAGAAATGCACAAACAATATATGAGGAAAGTGCAATGTGATCATTATTCTAATTAGTGTATTATTTCTTCATTATTATTTTGTTAATTAGTTTCTCCACATGTGTGTATGTCAAGTCACACAGTAAATAATTTGTAAGTCACTGTTAATATTATTAAACTAAAAATTTAAAAATAATTATACACTAAATTAAGAAAAAAAATACAATTTATTTTGTGAATGATCAAAGTGATCTATCATATGGTGATTTGATTGATGGTGTCAAGCTAATTAGTAAAGTTTGAACTTACGAAGATGAATAATAGGCAAATTAATTAGATATACATGTGATTCTTTTACTTTTTACTTTAATTTATGAAGTAGAAACATGTAATATCATAAAAATAATTTTTAGCCGTAATAATATGTTCATTAATAAAGAGTGTTAAAATTTTACCGACATTAGTTAATTTTCATTGAATTTCATGTCGCTATAGACTTGAGAAATATTTATGAAGAGTGTTAATTGTCTTTAAAAAAATATATTTAGCGGCAATTAAGCTATTATCATAAAGTAATTACCGCTAAAAATAATTTTTGTGTAATACTAACAAATTCTTCCTTATAAATTATATTTCTAGTATATGTTTCTTTCGTCCATTTCAATTAGTAAGTGCTAAGGTAGTGATATACCAACTAGTAACAATAACTATTTAGCATTTTAAACATGTAAGCTATTTGTATATATCAAATTGTTATTTTAAACATGTAAGCTATCAAATGGACGCTTCACATTTTAAAAAATCATTTCTCTTTATCTCCTTTTATTATTGACTCATTAATGAGAAGGTTTCTTGAAATAACCCCATCAAAAATGAAATAAATTATTTAAATTAGTACAAAGAATATTTAGATAATTTAAACTTCTAAGTTTAAGGTTTAACATAACATAGAGTCTACAACCATGTAATAGCTATCTAAATAGTAGAGTACGTCTACTTGTGTTATTTTCTTAGACATAAGTGATTACTATTTAATTATATGTCATTGTATTACAACATATATATAGCATCAACATAAAAAGTCACATGTTTAAGCTAATTTGAAGATTTCAACAATAAGAAAAAGGCAATAAACAGACCATAATCTAAGTCAATTCAACACAAATATTATCATTTTTATGCAAATTAATTAGAGTGGCTTACTTGGCTACTGGGAGAGAATAGAGATGATGATCTTCTCAAGGCAAGAGGTTGGAACTTATTATTCAAGGAGAAACTAATTACTCAATTTCACAACCTTTTAAGGCATTGATGCTTGCCTTGACATCCCAAAAGAAGGACTAAAGTGTGACTTTTCTTTTGCTTGCTTTCTACTCAACTCATCTTTTTTTATTTTATTTTGTGAATGAATATATAGGTGTGACTCTTAGTGAAGGCGCACGTTTGATAGAGTGTATAAGAATTAAGCATGATGTGTTTGTTGGGATTCGTACGCACGTCTATTTTTTACTTCCAATAAGCCAAGAAATTAAGTTTTTAAAATGAGAAGACCATTACTGTAATTTAACATTTTTGGTAGGGGCGTTTGATAGAGTGTATAACAAATAGTACTGAATAAAGAGTGTTATTAATGTTGGGATTAGTTATGGTAGAATTATTTCTTATCAATTGGTTGATTTGGTGTATTAAGGACAATTTTGTCTTCAACTATGTTTATCCATATGTTAATAATCGTTATATTGTTAACACTATGATTTACTATGTGTTAATTATACACTCTATGAAACTGAATACAATGCATAACTAATACATATATATATATATATATATATATATATATATTATTTTTTATAATACATCCTATCGACTCCTTAAAAAATTCTAGCTTTTATTATAATATTAATAGATAGATTCATAGCTTACTACGACTTTTCTGTGTCAGGGTGTTTTTAGGACAGCATCATGTTGAAGGTGCATATACACAATTGCCAAAATTAATATGGGATATATGCTTGCCTTGACATCCCAAAAGAAGACCCAAAGTTGGTCTTTTTCTTTTGCTTGCTTTCTACTCAATAGCTCTCCCTATTATCTTTTTACATCTCAAAATTATATAGATCACAAAGCAAATACCCACTCCCTGGCCAAACCCAAAAGGGGAAAAAGGCAATATCATATTCCTTGCATGAAGATCATAAGCTACCCACACAGGAAAAAACATAGTTGTAGTAATCATTAAAAGAGCACTAAACTTGTGATCTAAACTGAAATAATGGATCAATCAAGAAAATAATCAAACTCATCTTTGTTAGGACAATTCGGTGCATTAAACTTTTACCATGTGCGAAGCTTAAAAAAGGATTAGATCATAAGTGTCTATTGTATGCAATCTTATCAGGCCCGTCTCAACAAGATTGAAGGCCTATAACCAAATTTTATAGAGATGCCTTTATTTATTTATCTTTTGTAGTTGACATATATAAATTGAAAAACAACAGCATACTCAGTGTAATTCTATAAGTGAGATATCGAGGGTAGAATGTGCTCAGACCTTATAAATTAAGAATGTAATCAATGCAATTTTTTAATGAAAAAATATAATATAAAATTAGAACAATAAAACCTGACTAACTGATAATTATATCGAAATAATATTGTGTTGAATTTGATAAGCTAGTATATAACGATATATTGAAATAATGTTGATTTATTGTCATGCTTGAAATGGGAAGAAGACACCAAAATTTTCTTAGATTTTTTTTTTGTTTGTAAATAGACAATAATAGATTTTGCATAATGCAAGTTTGGTAGACTTCCAAATATTAAATATAAGTGAATAAAAATAGTGAAAGGAAATGAAAAATAGAAATAATAATATCGTTTCGTGTTAATTGGCATGATATAAATGAGACAACAAAATAGGTAACCACGTAAAAAAAGATACTACAATTACCTAAAAACTATTCCATTTCTCTTTTCAAATTTAATGATACATGGGATATTTTTTGGGCATGTGATCCTCTCCTCGAGGGGAATATATAATGATGGAGTGAGTTTTCGTTTCATTGTAGGTCAAATTTTGACTTGATTTTCTATTCAAATTTTTATGACATCGATCGATATGGGTATTGTTAGTCCCTTATTGACGTGCAGTTTTTGTTTTTGATAGTATGGTATTAGAGCTCTAGGTTCACCGATCTTACTTGTACAAAATCAAGTGTCCAGTATTGTCTCACATATCAGTATAATGACGTCCGTATACTATCATCTGGAGGCTATAGGGGCATTCTTAGGAATACTTCACTTTTCTTGGTTACTTTTGGGCCCTAATTGTATATTTTGTATCGTTATGTATATGTCTATGCTATGGCCCTATACTATGTCTATTTGACTTCTGCATAGTTATATTCATTTTAGTTTATCAACTTGTTGTTGGGTTTTGACTAGCCTACTGGGGTTAATGGTAGACGTCATCATGATTTGATATCAAATTGTGGCACCAGGCTACCTGAATATATACTCTACAAACAACATCTAATAACTAATAATACCCTAGATAAACTGAAGTCCTTCAAAAGCAAGAAGATCTCACCAAAACTGGATGAAAATAAGATCCTTGTGATGCGTGTGTTGCCGATCCTGATTACCTTAATATGCATAATCTAACTATGAACATCGAATGATGTCTATACATGAAATGTACGATATGTAATATAGTTAAATAAAATAACTGGATAAAATTGAACATACCAACCTGAACGAAAAACTCTAAAGATAGATTGAATTAAAGTCAACTGAATAATTAAAATAAGATTATTCTACTGAAAAGTTGGGGCGTGTTCTAAGAGGCCGTTTGGATTGACTTATTACTTTTGGTATATAAGTCAAAATCCATAAGTTATTGTAATAAAAGTCTACAAAAGTGCTTAAAATTCATTTTAGCTTAAAAACACCTAAAATAAGTCAATTCAAACAGATTTTAAAACTGATTAACTGAAACAAGATATTTGAATATCTGAGATTGAGAAGAGAAAAAATGTAAAATAGTATGCAAGTTACTTTAAAACACTTTCATCTTCTAATAATATAAAATTGTTTCTACAATTTAAACTGAAAACTTGCCTAACACTGTAAGTATGAGAAATCATCATATCTATAAATGCATAAATAATTACATCAGTTCAAATTCTATAAATATAGAGATATAATCTTTAAGTGGGAGTTTCTTACATTTGACAACACCACGTGAGCTCATGATGTCCAACTTATCATAATCTCAATTGGGAGAGTTGCCCTATACCTTACCAGAATACATATCTGTACATATGATATAGATACTATTAAGCCTTTTGGGCTTAAAAAAGCAACCGAATAGCGGTGTGCTCAAATCCCACAATGGCACATAGTTATGAGATTTAAATTTTCTGAACTCACATCCTCTCGGTGCTAAATAATTCTCCCAAAATAATTTGTATATACCAATATACTCTTAATTGTAAATATTTCTCTATCTGAATCAAGTATCAAAATTAGTAAACTTGTAGTACTACTGGTGAGTCTATGCTCATAATTACTATCTAAAATATACTGATATTTTGAGTTTTGATGGTAAAAATCATTTTCTTTGAAAATCATATCTATGTTTTCAACAAATAATTGTAAACTTTTGTAAGGAATCTTGCAAGTGACTAAGAGGGTGTTTGGATTGGCTTAAAAGTTGGTCAAACCTACTTTTAAGTCAGTTTTTGATTTCTGGAAGTGTTTGACAAATATAAAAAATAACTTAAAATAAGTCAAAAATGACTTAAAATAAGTTACGAAGTGTTTGGCAATGTAAAAAATGACTTAAAATAAGTCAGAAACCAAAAGTAGGTCTCCCCGTACTTTTTATTTTTGACTTAAAAGTCATTTCAATTTGACTTTTTATTTTTGATTTAAAAGTTACTTTTTTAAGCCAATCCAAACGGGCTCTAAGCCTTTTTAAGAATATAATCTGCGAAATAAATATACTTAAATTTCATGAAAATACACTATACTTATAAAAACAATGCATCGATCATATGATGAACTATGACTAGGTTTTTAAATAATTTTAGCTAAAAAAGGTCCATGTGATAGAATAAACATGAATCATCACTCATGAATCAATGAATATGATAGCAATTTCAATGATAAGAATTTAATAATAAGAAGTTCGAATTAGAGGGAATTTGAAATCATAAGCTTTCAAGGTAAAAATTCTAGTTTTGATCTTACAAACTGAAATTGTAGATGTAGGGCATAATGATGAACTAGATGATGGCCTTACATACTTGTGGATGACAATAAACTAGAAGGAAAAACTCTTAATGGACTTGTTTGACCAAAACCTTATGTGCTTGACTTGATTTAAATAATTGAACTTGCTCTTGACTTGGGTTAGAGAGAAAGAATGAGAGAATTGACTTAGGATATGATATTTATACTTTTTGAAAGTCAAAACGTAGTGGCATTGGATAATAGGGTTAAGATGAAAAATCCCTTAGAAACACATTTGAAAAGTTTGAAAACAATGACTAGGGGTCACTATATGACTAGTACTTTGATACCACAAGTCGTGGTTTTACCCGTGGTTGCCTGGGTGGATTTGGGACTCTCTAAATGTTTTCATGGGTTAAAGTGCATGGAGTACTATCGATGTCACGACCCGAGTCTACACCTTGGACGTGGCCGGCACTCGAGAATCATTGTTGGTCTCCAAGCGAATCCTCATCCTGGCTGACTACAAGCGGAAGACTAACTCAAGCATACAAAGCTTAAAACTGAATAAAATTCATTGAATTCAAATACAAAGGTTTAACTCAAACGATTAACTCTGAATATAATAGAATATTCAACTAGCCAGAAATAGGCAACTCAAGTCTTTAAAACATTTAACAAAATAAATGAAACAAAGTACTTCTCAAACTCTACTGTCTATCTATGAAGCCTCTAAATAACAAAGATGGAAGTCGGGACAAGACCCGCGACATCCTGACAAAACTGAAGAGTAAATGGAACCTTCCGAAAGCTAGGAGGCTCACTATTGCTAACTCGAACTACAAGTGGTATCAACGAAGCGTCTGTTGATGACCCTAGCTACATGTATTTGCATTATGAAACGATGCAGGCCAAATGGCGTCCATACATGGAATGTACGAGCATGTAAAGGGAATTCTAAAGCATAAACATAAGCTTGAACTGGTGAAAAAGAAACATACTTACCTCTTCTCAACTCAACTAAAAGAAACATAGTTCATCTCAACTCAGAGAAAAATAGGGCTCAACTTAATAATAAGAGACTCAACTCTGGGAAACATAGTTCAACTCAACTCAGAGAAACAGGGCTCAACTCAACAATAAGATACTCAACTCTATGAAACATAGTTCAACTCAACCCAGAGAAATAGGGCTCAACTCAACAATAAGATACTCAGCTCTGTGAAACATAGTTCAGCACAACTCAAAGAAATAGGGCTTAAATTAACAATAAGATACTCAAATCTGTGAAACATAGTAAAACTCAACTCAGAGAAATAAGGCTCAACTCATTATTAAGAGATTCAACTTTGTTCAATATAAAGCAGTTGTGATGATGCATTATAAAGAAAAGCTTTTAAAACAGTAGATAACAACTCAATGTATTGAAAAATACAATAATAACTCATTTGTATATAAAAATACAAAATAACTTTGCGGGAGATTCTCTAACCGACAACCATCACTATGAGCCATGTGATGATACAACGTCTAGCCCACGCTGCTAGAACTGTCCTATACGTTGCCAGGGTATAAAACCTACTCACTAAGTGGATCCACTAGTCTATGCTAAAAAGCAATAAGTAATCATCTAAAAAGTATGACCCTTTCTACCCACGTTGACTACATGGTTTATGGGGGCAGCGAGTTGTTAGAACTCTCCCCCATATCGGTGTTCAATACTACTCCCAAATATAACTTAGCTCATATGTTTTTAAGAAAACATTTCCTCTTCCTCAACTTTGAGATTATTACTCAAAATATTTCTCTTAAAAGAGATAGTACTCAACTCTTCATAAACTCTTTTGGAAGTCGGTGTTTCCTCTCATCTTAAATGTAAAAACATTAATCTTGAGAATACGTAGTTCCCATATATCATTTTGAAGAAAATGAACTCAACTCTACTCTTCCTCAAACTCTAATGCTCAAGTCTTAAAAAAATTATAAATAATTGTAAAAGACTTCTCAAAATAGGGTTCATGCCGAATTATGGACATGAACTACTCAATTCAAAGTTGTCAATAACCATACACGTAACTCAATACTCGAAACTCAACAACTCCAGAACTCAAGGAATCAATGATAATACTCATCTCAAATAATGCTCGTCTCAAAGGGTTCATGCGGAATTTATGGGCATGAACTACTCAACTCAAGGACTCAATGATACTTCTTATCTCAAGGCTGTTCGATTCATAGGGTTCATGCGGAATTATGGGCATGAACACCTCAACTCAAGGACCTTCACGGGTAACATGTAGTAGTCCCATGATTAGGATTATAATCTCAAAAGGATTAGGAACTCACTACTCAAGACTTAGAACTTGAAGATACTACTCCTATCAAAGATACTCAACTTATGGCGTTCATGCGGAGTTTATGGGCATGAACGACTCGACTCAATGATCTCAATGATAATGTAGACTTATGAATACATTCTCCTCATTCTCATACTCACTTACTCAAGTCTTGAAACAAGTTATTAGTAATTGTAGAAGACTCCTCGAAAAGACTCAAAGAGACTTTCTCAAAAGATTCGAAAGAACTCTCAAGACTTGACTCTTAACTCTACCTTGAATTTGAATTATGAATTCAAGGTTATGATTCATGTTATGAATTATTTCTAGATGTTTAGAAGTAGTTTATAGTTAGAATCAATAGGGAGTAAAGGTACCCTTTGAAAGAACTCAAACAGGCAAAATGACGGAGAAGGGGTTGGGGCAGGCGACCCTGGCACACTGAGTGGCGCAGGGTGCCAACCCCTGAACTATAGAGCACTTCTGCTGGTGCTATGGTGGGGTGGCGCACCACCCCTTGCCCAGATTTCCCCGACGAATTTCTTTGCTCGTTTTCTGACCCTAGTTCGCATAGAATTGAATGGTTTCTCTCAAACTCTTTTAGATTTACATACTAAACACATTTAGATCAAAACCTACCAAGAACAACACTCATTCACAACTCTCACCTCAAGAACTTAACAATAACTTCATTATCAAAGAACGAAGCACAAAACCTCAAGAACTCAACAATATTATCAATATACTCAATCTTATGGATGAAATTTGTAAAAGAAACTCATGATTGGTGTGTGGGTGAACAAACCCAACATTATGGAAGCTTACATACCTCAAAGAACTAGGTTCTTGGAGAAATCTTGAATTTCTTGAACGAACACTTGAAACTTTAAACTTTTTCTCCTCTTGAATCTTCTCTCTAAAACCCTAAATGCTTTGGTGATGAATGAAACTGATTCTAATCTGTTTAGACCCTTAATTGGGTGTAATTTGCGTTTAGAATAAGTGGGGGTAAGAAAAAGACTAAAATACCCCTCCTTAGTTCGGGTGAAAAGGCCCTATCTAGAGAGGCTGCACTCAAATAGTCATATCTCCCTCATCCGAGCTTAAAATTTAACAAACTCGGTGGCGGTGGAAAGAGGACTAAAAAATCTTTCATTTGATATCTTATGGGCCTCCTAACTCATCTTGTGCTAGAAGTTGACCCAAAACTTAGAAGAACTTAGGAATGACTTGAATGGAACTCAAGGTGCTACATCTAGTGACCTTAACACTTAAGAAAATTTACATTCCTTGGTAAAATCTTACTCACAACGAAGAATGGTTCGAGTCTTAGCTCAAAAAATTTCTGGGGTGTTACAATCGAACCACAACAGCTGATGACACCACAAGTCATATTTTGATTCGTAGTATCTGGGAGTACAAAATTATGCTAGAGAATATCTGCAAAAACGATCATAACTTTTTACTTCGGACTCAAAATTTATGAACGGTCAGTGACGTTGTAAAGTAGGCTCAAAGATAATTAATTTGGTGGGAATGAGACACATAACTCTTCATATTCTAAGATATATTCTCGTTTGAAATTGACTCTTGCATTATCTTATGCAAAAACTTAATCGGTAGGGAAGCTTCGAACTCGACTTAGTGCTAGAGGTTCCTTCTAACCTTATTTCGCATCCATACACCTTCCACACTTAGGAATTGACCTTAATACCTATGTACAATTAGAAATCATCGGGTCTGAACCTATCTGCATGCAAAGAATGGTTCGGGTCTTATCTTAGAATTGTGGGGTGTTATAATAGAGATCAATGATGTCAACTATTCTCTTCAGGAACAACACTAGAAAGCAAGGTGATTAAATTAAGGGTGACCAAAAAGTTTCAAAATTAAAAAAAGTGTGTAGGAGATGCTTCATGACAAGATCCTTGTGTGAATGGTATCCTGTAGAGTTTTTCTTTTACAGAAAACAGGGAGAATTTGTTGAGTGCAATCCTGATATTCTTCCAATCAGGCTGAATAGTGGTACTTCTGTTACATTGGAACCCAAACTACAGCCCCTACACAGGTGAAAGCCTATAGCCTATTGTACTACTATTGTGGTAGTCATACAGAATCAAGATCAAGCTCAAACGCCTTTGAGTTTATTTTATTTACTTCCGAAAAGAAGAATCAGAGGATTCATAGAGATTGTAACATTTACTATACTGAAATAAAATACTACAATTGTTGTAATATTTTCTAGTCTTGATTCTTGAAGCGAGTTTCATCACAATTATTCATCAACAACAAATTCAATTCAGATTGAATGGTCTACACTAAGAAACATAAAAACAGCTGAAATGAGAAAAGAAGTAAAAAGGAGACAATAGAGGAAACCGGCCTCAGAAGATAGAGGTGAAGGACACATCAAAAATACTATATTAGTTTGATGTTATTTGATGATAGTCTTGTGTTCTAGCTTGTGAGTAATGTCGAAGTCTATATGAACGAAAGCTCGTTCAACTTCAACAAGTTGCTCCAGCTTTTCCTGCAGTGTTTCACCAATATTATGTGCCTGGTTCAGAAACATATCCTCTGGCAGCACTATATCAACCTCCACAAAATATTGTGTCCCAAAAGTATATGCTCTAACTGTGTCAATATGTTTGATCCTTTCGTGGTGATTCCATACTAGATATGTTAACTTTGCAAGAAAATCTGGTGGAGCTGTTCTTCCAATAAGTGCCCACACGTTTTCCAGCACCGTCCTTGCCCACGTGCTCATCGTGTAAAGTGCTATCTGAAAACACAGAACAAGAATCAACACATATTGCTTTTAGCCCACAAGGATATGAGTGCTGTTATTATGAACTCACAATGATAGCTCCAGTAGGATCAATCCACCAGTAGAAGTGGATGGCTAAGACTGCTGTCGCTAATCCGATTGAGTTGGTAATTACATCAAAGAAATGGTCTTGAGCATAGGCCCTTACAATTTCATTTTTGAATCTTCGGCAGTAGATCATAAGGAGAAACTTTATCACAGTAACAGAAACCATAATTCCAATCATCCATTTTTCTTTCTCAGGGTCCCTATCAGGATGAGACTGATTTTGAAGCATAGAACCAGAAAACAAATCGATGTTAGTTGTACGCCATATAACAATCCACTACTAATATTGCAGTAAATCAGAACTCAGGCCTATAATATGAAATGTATTATCACGATACAGATGATTAGAACCAAGTTACATACCTTAGTTATGAGCTGTCTACCAGATTCGAACAATATTTGTAGTCCTAGTGTCGCCATTATGGATGCAAACACAACTAGACCCTGAAAATCAGCAGATGAGTTCAAACATTCCATCATGCTAGACTCATTCTGTGTGATTCATGTTAATGTATATAATGATGCATCAAGCAAAATATATATATTCAGGAAATGAAAAGCAGAAGGAATGTATTTATCAAATTGTTACGGAAAAATAGACATTAGGCCTAACTCAACCCTAAAAGCTAATCATGAGTTGCCGGTTGCTCAAGACAATATAACAAGACAACAGATAATTCCCTAAACCAATTCAGGACAATCCAACATATATCTCAGAATGTTGCAGTGTTGTTAACAAGCTTACCACTGGCTGCATTCTCTTCTTTCCAATTGGATAGCGGTACTGGTTTGGGGATTTCATTGCATTAGAAGTGAACCACAGAATAAATCCAGATAAGAGATCTAATAGGGAGTCCAGTGTTGACGAAATTACAGCCAGCGATCTGCTGTCAATAGACGCATAGACTTTAGCTATGAAAAGAACCATATTTGCTATGTTTGACGCATGAATCGCGATCCTTTCACCCTTAGCTAGTTGCTTCAATTCATCCTGGCAAACATTATTGGTAGATAGGAAAAATAGTGATGATTAATTTGATGAGTATCTGTCATTTCTGTCAAATGTGCTAGAGACTAACCTCAGTAAGATTTCCAGGTAAATAACCACATTCATTAATTGTGTCCATCTCATTGAATCCTTCAAGCAGCCTTTCTTGTTTTTTGTAGTATTCAACAACTTTTCTCTGATTCCCTGTACATGATAAACAGATTCCATGAAGTAGTCACCCAAGATTTATTTTTAAAAAGAAAGTGAAAAAATGACAATGGGAACTTTGATCATCAAACACACTGAGTTTGGCTATCTGAAATCAGCTATTTTAACTTTTAAGTAATACTAGTAGTCGAAGTATTACTCTTGGAGTTGCTTGTTCTTTAATTTCTATTACTATTTATTGTTCCATTTACTTCGATTATAGTATTATTATATTGTATTTACTATTCCTGATTATTTTTTCCAGAATGCTTTGTCTCGTGACTTTTTCACTTATGTTATTTCTTTTCCCCAACTGCTTTGGTATACCTGTCCTTTGAGTTGAGGGTCTATCAGAAATAACCCTTCTATCTTCCAAGGCAAGAGTAAAGTCTGTATACACGTTACCCTCCCCAGACCTCACTCGTGGGATTACATTGAGTATGTTATTGTTGTTGAAAGATAAGTTTCAGACCTATTAGCCTCAACAAGCAGAGGATCTAGTAATGGAACATTTCAAGTAAGAGCAAATTTGAGTCCAATAGAGTTAGATTTTGTTGCCTGCTTTGCAGATCACAATTCACAAATAAATCCTCAACCTCTAGAGTTCCGACGTATTCTTAACTATTAACAGAGAAAATATGGAAGGAACTCAAAATCTAGAGCTGCAAATCAAAAAATCTCTAACAAAACAGAACACATTAGTTTTTCTAGGCAAGGAAAATACGGTTTAGTCAGGAAAAATAGCAACAGACAAGAAAAAAGACTCAAATATGTCATCGAACTTTGAGAACAAAACTCGTTTATTCTATATGTTAAAAGTTTGATTCATCTACCATCTCTGTTTGAGAAAAGACTTATCTATACCATTATTTATGTTAAAGTTATTTCCGGTGTGTTACATAGTTAACATCAGCTGAGCACACGAGGAAATATTTGAGAAATGCAACTATCAATAAATTAATGTAATTGTCAACACAAAGAGCAGGTAGAACATTAATATAATAACTACTATAATACTCAACAGGCATTTTATGTGAGATGATTCATGAGTACAAAAGTCAAATTATCTAATTTTTGGTATGAATTCAAATATAACATTTTTGAAATAAAATTTATATATGAAGAAAATATTACATAAGTCATAATAATTAATCATTCGATTTTATTTTTTTTAGTTTCTCTTAATGACATGTCACAACATATTTGAAAAATTTGTAAGAGTCGTACTTTTGATATATATCAAAGTGTGCAATTTTTCAAATTTCATATTCAATCAAACAAAGAGGCGGATAGATGGAGTAACGTAATAAATATATTGATCAAAATGCATGTAGTATTTGAAAAGGGAAGTGAGGAGGTATTACTGAAAGCGCGAAGTAGACGAAGGAAACTGAAAGATTGATGATCATAAGAGCGGTGTTGAGGAAGATGGAAGTCACTCATATTGAGTTTCCATGTCGACCCCAACGACATGGAGTGATCAACAACAGATTGAGCAGCGGGAGACAACAACTCCGTCCTAAAACTATCACCACCACCACTACCACCATTACTACGACTGACGATTGACATGTTTAATTTAGATGAGTTGCTATAATTATGGTCTTAATTGAAGACTTTTTATATTTATTACATATAGACCACTTAGTTGTTTATTAGGAACACACACGGCATGAATATGGGCGTAATGGGAATACAAAGGATTCCGTACCACTTATAATTAAAAACCACAATACAGGCCTACAACATGCACTCCCACCCCCCACCCCCTTCTCTCTCTACTTATGTCTTTGCCAACTAAGATAACTAAATCCATCGGAACACAACATTTTAACCTTGACTAATCGGAATACAACGTTTAATCATTTTTTGACTTGGCATCCTATGTGGTATACAGTTGGGATATACTATTAACCATGTGGTTAAGTTATAGTATGTTATTTAATTCCTTGTAAAGACTATTTATTTTGTTTTATTTATTATAATAAAGTCTTTATTTGAATAAATCATTATGTTTATACGTGTGCCCTTTGCTTATATAGTAGACGATTTTGTGTATGAAGTCATTTAACTCATACGCAGAAGATGAAAATTGTCAGTTCTTATAAGTTATAAATAATTGTTCACAATCAAAGATGAGGAATGAATCTTGATGATTGTAGCACAAGATTAAAAAAGATTCGATCTTAATTATGAGAATGGTAAAATTCCAACTTGTGTCACGACCCGAGTCTACACCCCAGTCAAAACATGGTACATGAAACCATAAGTGATCTCAAGCTAACCCTTGGCATAGCATATCTAAGCACATCACATGAAAACTCAAGCGGAAGCTATAAACTATATAACTGAAATAAAGTTCTAGAATAAGTCTATTTTCGCTGTATACTAATATCTGAAAGCCTCTAAACCGAATGAGATATTTTGCCAGGACAAGACCTCGGATTTCTTGAAATCTAGTTAACGCAATTGAAGTGAATAAAATCTACTTGCTCATAACTTAAGTCCTCTCAATGTGAGGAAGACTCACCATAATGCTGAAAGTAGAGGAATTAGTGGAACGTCTTTCCGCAAATCTGAATCAAGGTGCTGAAATATATATCATAAAACGATGTAGCGTGAAGTAGAATCAATACATTGAATGTATTGGTATGCAGGGTAAGGACTGAGATCATCAATTATACAAGCAACTGAAAGAGCTATAAATATGAACATGAGTTATATACAAGAACTACTTATTTTGTCATTCCTATGATTAAAAGGATTCAACGAATAAGAATTGAAAGTCAAAACTCTGACCTATGACATAATATCACAGAAACACAAATGTATATCTGAGAACCATATTTTCTGAAATCATATCTGAAAGAATGCATATCTAAAATTTATTGTCACGATCCAAAAATGGACGTGATTACACTCGTCTATCCCACCACGACAGGTCAGCTTGAAACCAACAATACGAAAGGAAAAATAGAAATAAACCAATAATAACATAAGCGTGGAAAATTTAGTCATTCTCAAATACCATGAAAATGTGGTTGTCACGTGTACAAGCCATCAATGTATAAAAACAGAGTTTGAAGGATAAATACAAGTTTCAAATGTCCTAGTCTCTCAAATAGACCAATAATATAATATATAAGGAACAGGAAGGCCTACCAGAATGACAAGAAGATATCTCTCAAGTATCCATAGAAAGCCTTGGACTTAGACAGAAGGAGGGTAATCACACAGATCCTAGCTCAAAACTTACATAAGTGTAGAAGCAAGGAGTGAGTACCAAACAACACAGTACCTAGAAAGCAACCCACTAAACACAAGGTAAAATTAGCTAGAAAACGAAAATTTCTTTCATCTCAACTGAATTGCCACAACTATAACATGCACAGAAATCAACCCAACCTAACTGTTCACGATATAACGTCCATAAGATTTAATAGTCACAGTCCAACAGTTACATTTAATCGAATTATAGGTGTCAAGTTCATCAATCACAACAATCAAGTTCATCAATCACAAATATCAAGGTCATCAATCACAAATATAAAAGTCATTAATCACAATAATCAATCTTAATAATTAAGTTCATTATTTACAAGTATCAAATTGGGATCTATAAGAAACACCCATAGTCCAGGTACTCACCGACAATAACCTCGGCATCAATAACACTCGCTGGTAATGATCTCAGCATCAATAAAACTCACCAGTAATGACCTCGACATCAACAAAACTCACCAACATTGACCTCGACATCAATAATATTCGTCGGTAATGACCTCAACATCAATAACACTCACTGACAATGGCCCCAACATCAATAACAGTATATCTCATCACAATGTTCCATAACCAAAGGATATAGGCATGTTCACATAATAATGAGAAATGTGACAATTTCAAATAGTTCACATCCACAACAACACTATCAAGCATCTCATCAATCACCAATTCAGTATCAACACTCAAAGTAATTCACACTAGTCAATACAATATTATCAACATGTTGCCTTTTTTTTATTAATCCCATTTCTATCAAATTCAATTTGAGAAATTAACCCATCTCCTCATTCCCATTACTTTCCTACACAAACAACAAGGAGGGTTCAAGATTTTACAAGTTTTAACAAGGTTTAGAAGTTTACTTGCCTTAATCAATCACCAATCCATCCAAGACTTGAGCTTTTCCCTTCCGAACGATATTCAAATCAACACAATCTAGTAAAAAAAAGTATTCAAAATGATATTTTAAAACTAACAACACCCATATCAAGTAATTTGAGTAAATGAGTCTAATCGACTCAAGAACCTGATTCTGAAAATAAGGTTTGAATATGAAAATTGTTACATAAATATGACATTCAATGCATTTGGAATCCATTGGTGAAAATCGTTTCGAAAATGGAGTTGTATTCAACTCATAATCACCATTTCTTGTCAATGCTCAAGTTCATGAAAACCCCCAAGGTTTAGATTCAAAATAGCAATTTAAATGATAAAATCTTTCCCTAATCATGGAGTAATAATGAAAGGGAGTTAAATTTGGAATGTAAATGAAGACATGTGAGTGAGACATGTAGACTCTCTCAAAGATTAATGAAGACTTTAAGAGTTAGTATTAAGAAGAGAGCGAAGACACGATTTGAAAGAATGCATACGGGACGAAGAACGGAGAAGAAAAGGGCATGGCGACCCTGGCGCAGCAGTGGCGCATCGTGCCAGCCCCAAAAGTACTGGGAGTACTTTGGGGCGCACTGTTGGTGCAAGGCGTCGACCCTCCTGACGCTATGGTGGTGCATTGCCCCAACCCGAACCCAGAAATTCGATGAATTTTCTTGTTCAATTTCGGGTCCTAACTTATCTAGAATCGATTGGTTTCTTCCAAACTCTCTTTAATTCGTAAATCAAACACAATTTCATTGAAATATCACTCAAATTCTATCAAGAAACACCACTCATTCGCAAGACCCTCACCTCAAGAACTCAAAACTTCCATTGATAAAGAATGAGGCTAAAGCTCAATAACTTTTCAAAAATCTTTACATAAACAATTTCATGGATGAATTTAGGGGTGTACAAAACCGAACCGAAAACCGAAGCAAACCGCAAATCGAGTCAAACCGAAAAAAAACCCGACTAGTGGTTTGGTTTGACTTGGTTTGGTATTGGAAAAAAAAACCCGACTATATTTGGGTTGGTTTGGTTTTAACTAAAAAAAACCAACCCGAGACCAAACCAAACCGACATTATATATGTAATTTTAAAATTTTATTTTATACATAAAAATATTTACTTTGATATACTTTTAAAATATTTCTTTTACTATTTCATAGTTTTTATCTTTTAAT
>JAJOOR010011819.1:0-21623 GCA_036250505.1 Solanum acaule | reverse complement strand
ATGTTATTCTTGGAATACCATTGATATACGAAGGCTGTTTGATGGGAATAGGTGTAACAGTAGCAGGCTTAATATTTTGAGATAGATTCATTGTATTAGGTTTAAGAAGGTCAACATATTTGCCTCCAGCAGATGCACCCAAATCAGTAGGCAAACTTTTAGGTTCGTCAGGCTTATCCTTCGTTCCAGTATATTGGTTGCTAATGGGAATTGAATTGGAATTCAGTAGAGAGGGGAATTGAGTAATAGAATTGAGAGAGATTTGCTGGCCAGCCGCCGACGCAGGTTGACCAGTGGCCAATATGGCCATGATCGATCAAAGAGAAAGATCAATTAATACTTAGGGTGTGTTTGATATTTGGTTGGCTTAAATGTTTTGGAAAATATTTTCTAAATCAATTCATTTTCCTCAAATTTAAGGAAAATGACTTCCTTTCAAAAATTGAGGAAAACATTTTTCAAAACTCTGCTTCATCCTTCAATATTTTTTTCTTACCCTATCACGTACCCTAAACCCGACCCTCCCAATTCAAATATATTTTTATCCCTACCCCCAAACCAACCCCCCTCCCCCAAACAAAAAAATAAAAAATTTAAAATTATTTTAGAAAAATATTTCGAAAAAAAATTGAAAAATTATTTTTAAAAAATATTTCAAAATTAAAAAAGTTCATTTTTACACCACCCCCACCCCTCGCCCACCCCCACCTAGGCCACCCTCATCAAAAAAAAAAAATTATTGGAAAATGTTTCAAATTAAAAAAAGTTTCATTTTTTACGTCACCCCCACCCTGCCCGGGCTACCCCTGTCAATTTTATTTTTTTTAAGAAAATTTGTTTTTGCACCCCCCCCCCCCTTGGGTCAAAAGAAATTTTGTTATATTTTCCTGAGTCTGATCTCAGGGTCGGATTTTGGAACAATCATAGGAGTGTTGTCCTAATTCGGGTGACAAGGTCGAGTCCTAGATCAATTATCGGGGTTGATTTTCGGATCATTTTTTTTTCCTAAAGAGTATTTTCTAGTCTCAATCCAAAAATAAAAGATATTTTCTGAAAAATATTTTCCGTTCACCAACCAAACATTAAAAAATATTTTCCACTCACCGATCAATTAAGTCCAAACATGAAAAAATAAGTCAAAAATTCATTTATTTTCAAAGAAAACATTTTCCTTCATACCAAACACACCCTGAAAGCTGAAAATTTTAGGTGAATAGTTGTCTTGCAAATAATGGGGGAGAGGGCATGGAATCGTTTTAGTACACTATAGTGTTAAAGTTTGTTGGCGCTTGTGGTTGAGCATGAACATTTTCTAAAAATTTGTTTATTTTGAGGATGAGAATTCCAACTTCTATTTAGTATTTTCTAAAATTTCTTCGAACTCAAAATAGTATAAATTTTAGAAAACAAATTTCTACTAGTAATCTTATTCTCACCCAATGTACCCTTTTGATAAACACTTCTGAAAAATAAAAGAGCATGGCATAAAATTAATTAAAGAGTGTAGTCTTAGAAAAAATAATCAGCTTTCAAGAATCAGTATAGGTTGTGATGGAATGGTTGAGATTCCTCCGTCGCTAATAAGTGGTCTCAAATTTGAACCCTTGCCAATGGAAAAAAAAGAATCGTTTGAGAGCCTACCCTCACGAATCTGAATTTATGGTAGTTTTCTTTTACTATCTAACGAAGTACTTGGAAAAGATCAGTTGAAATAACTATTACATTGTGAAATGTAATTTGGTGTATATGTATGGTGTATTTTTTTTTCCAGAAATTTTCAAGAATATGATACTTTGAGGACTGAGCATAAGTTATGTCGTGCTTCTTCAAAGCTATTCTCACCAATCATAAATTTTGAACAAGTTATGCCTTGCCCCGGCATGACTTTGAGCGACTTATGTCCACTCAATCTACTTTTTTTAATGGGAAAATTGTATGAAATAACAAACAATTAATTCAAATCAAATGTTATAGCCATAGTTTGTTTTATTTATAATTTGTAATTCGCAGCAAACATTCATGTTTTTTACTATCTGGCGGGACCCCATTCGGAAGGTATATTTGTATATGCGAATTCCCTTTATACAAATAGGTGTTGTATAAAAATTATATATATATGGCATTTGTTTGTATATAATTTGTTGTTTGTATATGTGTCATAGTTATATATAACAAGACCTATCTATATAATCTCTTTATGTTTGCTAAACCTAAAATTTACTTGAATGGGGATAAACCTAAAATTTACTTGAATGGGGATAAAAATTACAACTAGTAAATAACAGTCTAAAAGCTGAAATGATCCTATTTGTAAAAATCTCCCTTGAGATCTAATTTGGTTGATTTTAGTGCATTGGCCCAAAAATAGAATAATAGCCCCCCTTTTACACCCCGTGTGATGTAACAAATTATAAACTTGCCCCCCATTGACCTATTGACATTTTGGACATTAGATCTCTGAACATGAATTTGTTTTTTAATTTATAAAAATATACATTGTGAAATAAGCAGTAGGTAACATAGACAATGCAACTTTTGCCAATAGACAGAACTAAAAAGGGGGAAAAAAAACGGAAGACTAAAAACAGAGAATTTCAAAAATGATAAAAATTCCCCGTTGTCATGAACCCTGTGGCATGCCTTACATTGTTGAATATTTTAACTGATACGACGGCAAAGGGTAATGCCATCACCAACGGGAAGCTGGCAGATTTCGATTCTGGGATCAGCAGCTAAGGCCTTGTTGAGTTCCAATACGAAATCTCTATAATACCTAACGTATTTTCTGAGTGGTGCATCAGGTGGTGCAACTACTGATCCGTTCCATAGTGTGTTGTCATAGCCAATTACTCCACCAACCTTAACCAAGTCGATTAATCTCTTGTGATAGTTCAAATAGTTGTCTTTGTCAGCGTCCACAAATATGAAGTCATATGATCCATGGTATTTCCCCTGTTAAAAAAAATTATTCAAAAGAAACATCAACATTAAACATTGTACACAAGTTATCAATTTGTTTATTTATTTATGGGATTTTAGGTACTTACGTCTTCAATCATTTGGTCAAGAACAGGAAGTGCAGGGCCTTCTCTAAATTCAATTTTGTGTGCTAGACCAGCCTTTTCAATCACTGGAAGACCAATCTCATAGTTATCGCGGTTGATATCCATGGCTAGAATCTGAATCAATTTTAGCAAATAATTTATAATTGTTATCTCCTGTATTCAGGTTAGTCAAAAATACAGAAACAACAATTAGTAAAAGTTAATTACCTTGCCATCATCTGGAAGAGCCATGGCAGTTGCCAGCAGAGAGTAACCAGTAAAAACGCCAATTTCCATGGTGTTTTTGGCATTGATGAGTTTGAGAAGCATATTCAAGAATTGTCCTTCATCGGCAGAGGTGGTCATAAGGTTCCTGTTTTTTTTCCACCAAAGGAAGATTAGTTCCAACTACAATATTTAAGTATCGAATTGGTTGAACTAAAGTGAAAAAATAAGTAGGAGAAAGTTACCAAGGGTGTTTTGCAGTAATCTCTCTTAGCTCTTTCATAGCTTCAGGCTCTCTCGGGTACACGCTTGTTTCAAGAATGTACTGTTTAAACAAAAATCAAACAATTTATTAAGACCAACACGACGTTCATAAAATGTTTTACATACTAATTTCTTGTATGACAATATGAATTAAAAGTGGAATGTGGGGTTTAATTTTCTTACCTGATATAGGGCATCGCTTTGCAAGAGACTCTTGTGTCCAACTTCTTGGTGTCTACCATTTTCTCCATTGCTTGCCATTGCTACTTGGTATTGAAGTGGATATGTTAATGCTAGCTATCTTTTGTTTCTGATGTAGATTAGTCTTAGGTAAGCAACCTGCTTTTGTAGAGACGAAAATGGCTTAATTTATAGTAGTAGAAAACAAGAGAGATGTATTGTGTAAAGAGTGGAGGGGTTGTTTGGGTGACAATGATTGGAAGTTGGTGAATATTTGGCTCTTTCTTCTACAGTTTCTTGGAGAATATAACCAAACGACCAACTCCTTTTTTGACTTAAAATTCATTACCTTACAATACTCGCCACCAACCTCTCACTTTCCTAATTCCAGATTGGGCTTCTTTGTTTGACAATTTAAGTTGAAAAGTATTCTCTATTTAAGATCGATCCATGTCAAGTGGACAACTCATTGCTTATATTTTCTAAAGAAAACTCTAGGATTACTACTAACTCTAAATGATAATCATTAAAAGTAGTTGGTTGCTTACTTAAAACTACTTAATAAATAATGAGGATGAATATTTGGTAAAAAAAACATGTGTTAAAGAATGATTATTTTTATTGAGTTTAAGTAACATACACCGTGGTCATATAAGGATGGAAGACTTGTACTTCTACGGATAAATAAGTTTTGGATGAAAGCGGAGTGAGACAATGAAATTGTGTAGCAAGTAGGATATCTTATTTTGGATGATCTGATGGTGACTATATATAGAACTTAAACTTATATTTATTTATCTATATTGAGTTTTAGATTATTATTTTTACCCCTCCCTAAGAGCTACAATCTTTTTCTACTCCTTTAGAGCCTTGAACCTACCATTAGAGGTGAAGAGTGTCTATCATTTCAGCAATTCCCTCTTATCAAAGTTGAGAAATTTAAACTTATATGTAGTATTTATTTTGTAATATTATTTTAGACAACGAATTTCTATGAGTCATCTTATTCCGCAATATTGGTCAATTGATTTTTATAGTGATACAAATTAACGAATCTATTTTAGATAAGGAGTGTAAATCAAATGGATTAAAATTGGACCAGTTTGGCAATAAAAATATTTATTTTTTCTTGAAATTTTTCACTTAAAATTAGGGTTTGACATGAAAATTTTCAAATTCAACTTAAAGTTGCATTTAAATTACAAAACAGTTCATGACTTGTTTTCCAGCTAACATTTCATTTTAAAAATTGTATTTAAGTATATTCAAGCATGAACATTATTCTATATATTTATTTACAAAAAGTTAATTAAACAAAGCTTCATCTTCCACTCCAATTCCATAAATTTCAAATAAAGTGAAAAATATTTGATATTTATGCCAAACTCCTACTTAGAATCATGAAGGCTGTGCGCAAACGACAAAATGTTGCCCAATTTTATTTATATAGCGGTGTTTGATTATGCCTGAAAGCTTTTTTATTTAACAAAAAAAACAACTTTTGACACACATCAAAATTTAGAAGTATAACTAATAATTTTCTGTCTTAAATATACCCTGAGATTTCTGTAGCTATAAAAACCTGTAATTGAGGACAAAAAAAGCTTGAAATTAAAGGGTCCAATAAATTAGTAAGAGAGAGTAGTTAGATTAATCAGGTTCAGATTATAGTGATTTTCTCACTATCTAACAATGTAAAACCCAAGTACTTAAAAAAACAAGTAGTTGGAATTCAAAGATGAGTAGAAAATAGCTATGACATTGCCATTTGCCAAATGTAATTCACTGATCTGCTTGTATATGTGGTGTATTTTTCTTCTCCAACGCGATTCTGTCAAATGCAATTGGGGATAAAGCAACATAAACTCGTCTAATTCAGGATTCAAAATTTTGCAAGAATAACATACTTTGAAGGCTTGTATTTAAATTTTGATCTCTGTTGTAAAGATTTTTGCATATAAGACCAAGCAGCATAATTTTCAAAGTTATGCCCTCGACCAGAAAAATTACTCTAATTGCCTGATCATATTTGTGAAAATTTCCACTGTGGATTTTGTTGGTTTTAGTGCATTGTTTCAATAACCTAAAGATCGACCCACAATTGCAGCAATAATGCAACAAATGAGTAGGAGGCATTTTGTATAGTTTGGTGCTTGGAAGTTGTTGAAAGATGCTTCTTGCTAATCAATACTAGCAGAAAAAGTTTGTGGATGAATGATCTTTACTAATTCAAACCTCATCTTTTGGTTGGAAACTGCATTTCGCACCAGTTTGGTCATGGGTGTAGATTCCCCACTAGCCCCATTGACATATGACATTTGTGTACATTTGATCATTCAACTTGAATTTTTTATTTATTTATTTATCAAAATACATTGGCAACGTAGACAATGCAACCTTTTGCCAGAATACAGAACTAAAAGGGTAAAAATAAACGAATGAGTAAAACAGGGGATTTCAAAAATGATAAATCCTCCATTGTCATGACTCATGAGCTCCGTAGCATGCCTTTTGTTCTTGATTGCCACCAATAGTACTATATGAATATTTTAACTGATGCGACGGCAAAGAGTGATGCCATCACCAACAGGAAGCTGGCAAATTTCAATTCTGGGATCAGCAGCCAAGGCCTTGTTGAGTTCCAATACGAAATCCCTATAATACCTAACATATTTCCTTAGGGGTGCATCAGGTGGTGCTACTACTGATCCGTTCCATAGGGTGTTGTCATAGCCAATTAATCCACCAACCTTCACCAAGTCGATTAATCTCTTGTGATAGTTCAAGTAATTGTCCTTGTCAGCATCCACAAATATGAAATCATATGATCCATGGTATTGGCCCTGTTATAAAAAATTATTCGAAAGAAAGGTTAACATTAACCCTCATAGAGACAAGTTATCAGTTTATTCATTTGTTGTAATGATCATGAGATTTTATGCACTTACGTCTTCAATCATTTGGTCAAGAACAGGAAGTGCAGGGCCTTCTCTGAATTCAATTTTGTGAGCTAGACCAGCTTTTTCAATTACTGGAAGACCAATCTCATAATTATCGCGGTTGATATCCATGGCTAGAATCTGAATCAATAATTTTAGCAAATTAGTAATGAAGTTCAATCATCATTTGTTAAATTGCGAGCAGTTAGTAAAAGTTAATTACCTTGCCATCATCAGGAAGAGCCATGGCAGTAGCAAGCAGAGAGTAACCAGTAAAAACACCAATTTCCATTGTGTTTTTGGCATTGATGAGTTTGAGAAGCATATTCAAGAATTGCCCTTCATCAGCAGAGGTGGTCATAAGGTTCCTGTTTTTTCCACCAAATGAAGATTTTATACTTAGTTCCAGCTACAATATTTAAGTATCCAATTGGATGAACTAAAGTGAGGAAAAATGAGTTATTACCAAGGGTGTTTTGCAGTAATCTCTCTCAGCTCTTTCATGGCTTCAGGCTCTCTTGGGTACACACTTGTTTCAAGAATATACTGTTCAAACAATTTATTAAAATCAACATGTTCATAAAAAGTTTTACACTAGTAAATTGATTCTTGTATGTGGCCTTTAATTTACCTGATAAAGGGCATCACTTTGCAATAAACTCTTGTGTCCAACTTCTTGATGTCTTCCATTTTCTCCATTGCTTGCCATTGCTAATTGCTGCTTATGGATATTTTCTTACTATCTTCTCTTTTTTTTTTCTGAAATAGATAAGAGTCTTAAGTAAGCAACCTGCTTTTGTAGAGATGAAAATAGCTGAATTTATAGTAGTGGAAATCAAGAAAGTTGTTGGCTGAAAAAGAAAGGAAGTTGGTGAAGTCTCCTCCCGGCTTCTTCCTCTTGTACAATTGGAGGGACAATACCATCACTTAAACAAACTCCTTTTTTTGACTTTCATTATCCATTACCTACCAATACCCACTACCCACTTCTCACTTTTCCCATATTTTCAAATTTCAGTGTATAATTTATAGGCTTTCTTTGACAAACTTAGGAACAAAAGTATTCTTTATATGGAGGAAATCATGTCAAGTGGACAACGCACAGCCTATTTTTTTCTTAATTAAAAAGCCTTAGGATTAGTATGACTGTGAAAAAACAATACAACAACATGTAGTGTAATTCCACGGGGTTTTGGAAGGATGGTGTATACAGATATTACGCCTTAGTCATGAAATAGATAATTTATTTTCTGAAAAATCTTGACTCAAGTGCAATAAATCAAAATAATAATAATAATAATAAAGTGTATGACTACTTAGTGAGGAAAGCACTAGAGAGTAATGAAAAGAAGAAATTAAAAAAACAATATTGTGCGAAAACAAAGAAAAAAATACACAGAATAGTAACAGATATCAAAATGCAATAATTATGATATGCAATAAACTACAAGTTATTTTTGGCTACCAGATTTTAAAAAATTATCTTCAAATATATATTTGACTAGAGATTTTTAATCAATTTTCAAAAATATGTTTTCAGAAGAAAAAAATCAAGTTACTAAAACTAGTATGAGAGAAATTTCACTTTCACTCACAAAATTCAAATTTTTTCAAGTAAAATGCATGTCTAGACACAACTTTTTAAGTTTTAAGATTACACTTCAAAAACTCAAAATTTCAAATTTCAATTTTAAAATCTAAGGCCAACGGGAGCTAAATATTAATGTTTCAAGAGTTCCATTAATTTTGAAGCCTCTCCTTCTTCTTCTTCTTATATTCATGATTTAAGCTCAAATTATAGGATACTGTCATATTGATTATTTTATTTAATTCGTTTATAACATTGATTGACTAGTGAAAAGAAAGAGAGAAAAAATGCTTACTTGTATACATACATATTTCTACTATACAAATAGCACATAACTGATGTCAACCTCAAACTTCAGAATTTAATAAACTATATTAAAATCTTTGAAAAATGATGAAAGGAATAATCACAAAAGAAAAGAAAATAAAATTGTGTTAGTAACTTTTGACTAAAATATTTAGGTTACCAATTGAAAATTGACGTAATTTTGTCTAGAGATGCTAATAATTAAGTAGTACAAAAACAGAAAAAGGAAAGGTTCGCCTGCTATGAATATGTGTGGTATATATGACAGAAAAAAAAATTCTGAGATATTTATTTTAAAAGTATATATTTTATGGTTGAGAAAAATCCAAATATTTTAAAATATAAAGGTTATTTATCGTCGGAAATCATTTTTCTTCACAACTCTCTCATCTTTTAACTTCATATTATTACTCCAACAAATACTTATATTATTATCCATTTTTAATACTCCCACTAGCTCATATTAAGTGAATTATTTAAAATTCAAAAAATTATCAGAGGTTTTTTTTTTTTTCATGTTTACACTTCATTTATTGATATTCTTTCAAAATGTTCCAATTTACTGACATTATTTTCATTTTAATAGATGAATTTTCGAAAAATATTCTTCAGAGAAACAGTTTTTAAAAAATGACTTACCAAAGATGCTAAAAGTTTGGTGAGTGGACCAAGGCTGCCATTCTTGACCAAGTGAGCAACCGACTTTTTATAGAATAATTTTTTTATTTATTTAAAAGATATTGTTTAATCATAAAAAATTTAATTCTAATTTGAAATACATGAAAAATCGCTTATAACTTTTTTTTTTATTTTGAAATTATATTTAAATACTTTCAAGTGCAAATATTATTTCAAATATTGTTTGCAAAAAGATAATCAAACACAATTCCTTGAACTACTTCAATTCCATAAGTTCCAAATAAAATTTAAAAATATTTGGAATCTAGGACCAAACACCAAATAAATTTAAACAATATTTAGAATCTAGGACCAAACACCTACTCCATAATCAAGTGGATAGAGTCATCTTTCTTTTCTCCATTTTTCTTTTTTTTTTTCTCCTGGTCCTCACATTGAAAATAAAGGAAAAAACAAACAAACTGGAGACAAGGTTAGGATCTGTTGATCTATAAAAAAGACATTTACCAAAAGTTTATTTACTCCCTCCGTTTTGATTTCTTTATTTGATTTTATCTAGATACAAAGTTTAATCAAATAAAAAACTTCAAATCTTATATTAACACGAAAAATGTATCAAAATACCTTTTTCAATCTCATGGTTTTAAATATGGCTCATAGAAAATTGTAATTAAAGAATGGTACAAAAAGGAGAAGAAATATTCATGTTTAAACGGACTGCAAAAGAAAATAGGTCAAATAAATTGAAGCGACAGTAATATTCATTTAATTTTTCGTAGTTGGTAAGCCCAAAGGCCTTTGTTCCCCCTTTTCACAAGGTGGGTTGTTGGTAAGTTGAAAGAGTCCTATAACGTTTTTTTAATGAGTCCAAAATATTATTGGGACACAAAAATGTAGTTTCAAAGAATCGATCTTTTCCAAATGTCTATTCAGTTCAACATTTTAATATCTCTTTAAAATATCAATGTGGATGATTAAATGTTTCTCATGTCCCATAGGCCATGGCTTTCAAATTTCATATGTGCATAACCTATTTTATTTGCAGTTTATATTTAAAAAAAATTATGTCCCTACAGATGTAATGAATTGTACCAGAGACAGTCAATTCATAAACTTGTCAATAAATTTTATTTAAATATTTAAATTATGATTTATTTTGATTAATCATCTAAATACATAGCAAAATGTTTCTATTAGAGTATATATTTGAGTTCGATCTGGCTGATCATTATCTTTTAGAAAGCTTTTGCATGTCTAATATCTCAAACGTCATTATATACGTTAATTATATAATTAAATAAATTACATCATTTAGTTATACACATTAATTTTAATAAGCTAAAATCTTACCCTTGTTACAATTGAAGTTGATAAATTGTTAGCTTATTTTGTTTCATTTTCATCGAGTATTTGGTTGGTCTCAGAATTTAATAATGGAAAAAGGCGACATGTTATGTTAATTACAAGAACAACACGTCATCGAGGGAAAAATGAAATCTCAAGAAAAACAATATTTTTTCTATATAAAAGTATATAGACAATTATATTGGATTGACCAAAACGTGTGCTATAAATTAAAATGAAACTAACGGAATAGTTGAAGAAATTGAAGAATAATTTATTTTTATTTTTTTAAAAATGGGAATCAATTATTTATGGAAAAAACTTACCCTTTCACCTGGGTGTTTACGCCAAATGAATGCAATTTTCATTATTACGTGATTTAATGAAGTAAAACACATGGCAATTAATTAAGATTAAGTAAAATGAACTGTAAATTTAAACACATGACGTGCATGCATTGAATTGGTATAAACACCTGATGCGAATAAGTTTTACCTTAGGCCTTGAGAACTTCTAACAGAAAAATTGTTGCGTGTTTTAATATAGTAAGGTATGATAAGTTGGGGAAATTCATGCCCTTTTTTCCCTCTTACTAAACATCTTGTGTTTATAGTTTACATGCATTAGTCATGATTATCTTTTCAGTTACGGATCAATCAAAATAAGTCTTATCAGCCATTGTTCTCGTAGAATTCAGAATTCATTTTAACAGTTTCTCAATCACATAGGTAACAATTCAAATATACCGATAAAAATCATTACGAAGAATGACGTTAGTAAACAAGACTATAAGGGGTCGTATGGTAGAAAAATAAATAACGCAGGAATTAGTAATGCAGGAATTAATAGTGATGGGATTAGTAATGTAAGGTATATTTTTTATCAAGTGTTTGGTTCATTGCTTCTCAATTCATCTTGTGTTTGAATTAAAACTCTACAAAAAGCTTCTTTTCAATTATACCCTTAAATTATTATGAGATTTTCTATTTTATGTAATCGAGACAAGGTAGCTAATTTTCGGACATTATTTTTTTTTTATGGCCTTCTAACTAGTTAGGAGAAGAACAATTTTTTTGTCATGTTTGCTATTTTCTCACTTGAATTATTAGAGGGTAAATAATTGTCATCTTAATAAATTAATCACTTAAAAAACGTTAATTTTCAATTTAGAATAGACAGACCATCTACTTTAAAACGAAAAAGATGGTAAACAATAGTAAAATCGAATAAATCATCTACATTTATACATAAAAATTGCAAGTTGTAGTTTTAATATGTATGCAATTTATAAATTGTTCAACATACAAATAATTAGAAACCACATATAAATCAACAAATAATATATTCAATTAAGATCACAAACGTCGTGTGGTCATATATTCACCTTTTCTATTAGTAAATGTTAAACAACTCACATTTAAAATATTATATTGATATGCATTGCATTTATTTATCGACAAACAACTCTCTAAATAATAAAATTTGTAAGCTAATTTTTTAAAATAAATTTACTAGTACAAATATAAAATATAAAATAAAGAAAATAAATAAAATGATTTTAGGGATATTTTTGTCTTTACATAGATAATCTCATGGTATTAAATCCAATGTATTACTAATACCTTCTAATTTAGAAGGTATTAGTAAGGGGAAAATTTTCAAAACAACAATATTTTAGCTTTTAGTGAAACTCCTTAACAATAGTTACACTATTTATTTAAAATGACAATATTTTAGTTTGTTAAGGGATGAGTTATGTATTTATTTTATTTTGATTAATTTGAAAGAATACAAATAATTAATAACAGAATAGAGAAAATCATGGAACAGAAAATTTCAAAAAGGAAAAAAATATTTTAAATATAAATCAGTTACGTTTTGAAAGAGCATATGTTGCCATTTTTTCTTTCGAGCGTTATTTTTCCTTGTTCTTAAGAATTCCAAAAAAAAATTGCAAAAAATAGTTTTGTCTTCCAAATCATTCAATTGATAATTTTCAAAGCTTCTTCGAGTTGAATTCGGCATATTCTTGAAACGGAGGTTTTCAAAATTCACGACTATAATTTCATCAGTTTCATTGAATTCAAGAAATTTCGACATCAAGTATTTTTGTTTTTGTCGATTATTTTATTTGTTTGGATGATATATTCGTATATCTCGACTATAATAGTGGGTTGATTTTTTTCTGATGAAATCGGTGAAATTTTTGTATAATTTGATATTTTAAGCTTTTTTTGGATGTTTTGTATCCAAACTATGATGTAGAACGATTGAAAGTGCTTGATTTTTTTTAGTTTCGTAATTGTTTTCTTTTTATTTGAATGCATACAATATTTTTGTATCCCATTATGTTAATGTAAACAGTAACAATATGAGATTTTCGTATCCCTTTTTTGGATGTTTTGTATCCAAATTATGATGTAGAACGAATGAAATTATTTGTTTTTTTTAGTTTGGAAGCTGCTTTTTTAATGCATATAGTATTTTGTATCTCATTAAGTTAATGTAAATGGTAACAATATAGGGATAGAGCCATAAAAATTATGTGATATACTGAACAGAGTACAACTAGGGATTAAAAATCATAAAGTAATTAAGAATTGTCTACCAATACTTGTTGCCTTGTAGTAAGTTCTGGATACAATTAAATATTGAATTCAATTTGTTGTAGTTGAGCTAAAAGGTGAAATCTTTGTATGTAAATACAAATCAGTATGTATTGAGTGCGTGTTCTATATTTTTTCTTTTTGAAGCTAGCTACCTGGAAGGTCATCCAAGAAGTATCGTGACAAGGCGTACAACGAGCTATATGGGAAGAAGAGCAAGAATTCTTGCAGTACTTGTGGGTTTAAGGGACACAATAGGCGTTCGTGTAGGAATGGACCGCGTATTGTTTAGTTAATGATGCTTGAATTTTATATCTTATTAGAGTGAAATTGTTTCCCAATTTCTAATGCCCTTTGTTTTATATATTTACTTGTTTGGAATTCTTTGAATATGTGTTCAACCGAAATGTATTCATACTCATGTTATGAATTTATTTTATTTTTGTGTATTTAACGTGTAATTACTTTAAAGTGTAATTGAAAAATTATATGAGTCACAAATTTAAATTATATAAAAAATAGAATACAATCTATATACCTAAAGATATATATAACTTAAAATACAAAAAATTGTTGGTATAGAATTATAATGAGTACAACTCTTTTGGCATTCTAGTTTAAGAAAAAAAATATATAAATACAAATTAGTAGTAAAATAAAATGATATTGAAAATACATTTTTGGTGAAAACATAAAACATAGAATAAGTTGTATTCAAACTAAATTGTATTTATATTTCAATATCCAATCTTGTTATATTATTATTATTTCACTTTAAAATTGTAGTTACTATTTCTCTGGATCAGTTTATATTCCAAAAATCATGATGTATTTCAATATCATTTTGTATTCCAAATGCTAAATGAATACCAAATAAGTTTGTATTTTCCTTCTAATAATGTATTCATCACAAAAAATGTCTTTCTAATACAGTTATATTAAAACTGCAGAGAGTATACACATGAATACAAAAAATGTCTTACAAAAAATAAAATACAAAAAATGTCTTACTAATACAGTTATGATTAAAATACAAAAAATGTCTCACTAATACAGTCATGAGGGAAATTCCCCAAAACTTGGGTAATACATAAATCAAATGAGGAAAATTTCCCAAAAATTTTAAATATTATTTCGTATACCTCTAGTAATTCTGATTGATTCCGTCATTGTAGACAATCAGATGCTTTCCCCAAAATCTAAAACCCTAAAAGCAAATTTTGATATTGTCAAATATAAATGTACTAAAAATCAAACTAAATGAATTTTTAGATTCTACTAAATCTGAAAAATTAAAACAAAATCACAAAAAAAATTGATAAAAATTGTTTAAAAGAGAAATACATAAATATTTGATGAATATCTAAACAAAATCACATAAAAAAAGTGACTGAAAATCCGTAATATATACAATTTGGAATATACACCATAATCGGTGATTTTAAAAAGCAAATCAAAATAAATCTCAGTAAATAATGGAAATTACCTTTGCCAATCGAGAAATTTCTTGAATTAATATAGAGATTTCGTTTAACAATCGAGAAATTTCTTGAATTAAAATAGAGATTTTGTTGAACAATTTGTGAGAACTTTGAAGAAAGAGAAGCTGGAAAACGTTAAAGGTGGGGGAAAGAAAACGGGAAAGGTGGGGAAATAAGGGTAATGGATTGTGGTGTAATTGTTTTTTTCTTTTTAAAGGGTTATTGGTTTAGAATTTGGTCCAATATATGACTGTTTTGATAAATAAAAGAAAATTTAAATAATAAAATCTGAATACAAATTATTTTCTAAAATATTGTTACTCTGACATTTTAAATAAATATTTTAAAATGTTGTTATTTTGACTAATTATGTTAGGTATTATGACTTGATTGCTAATTTTCCCATTAGTAAGGGATACATCATATAATACCATGTAGGGTGTATAACTAATCCATGAATTAGTTATACTTAGGCCCAAAAATTATGTCAAACATAATACTAATTAATATCATACATAATACATGGACTATTTCTTCTAATGCTTCCTACCAAACGACCCTAAATGTACCGCCTCCTTTCACTTGTACGTTATATCCCATCTAATTTGTATTCACAATTATAACATTAAAAAAACTATTCAAGCTCTTACTTTTCAAGTTACATTGTTGGATAATTACGCCGGAGACAACTAAAATTACAATTTGTCAGATATATTTTATTCTCTTCGGTTTATTGCTTTGCAGCCTATTATTTTTATTGTTGGTTGCTTTGATTATTCTCATTATCAAATTACTTAGCATCGTTGTGTGCCTTTATACTTTAAAGTTTAAACACAATTTCAATTGTTTATACTGTAACACACATGCTATTCATATTTCATAAATAGCGGCAACACTCAAGTTATTTCACTTTAAGGAATTTTTAATTGGGTGGGTTGAATTATAATTTGCAATTTAGCATTTTTGACCCGAATGAATGTTAAACGAGTTAGACCCATCTATTGCAGTAGATTTGACTTAATCCGTCCATTTGTCATTTCTATCCATGATATTTTTATATATAAGCCATAATGATGAAAAAAATAACTTTATTGGGTACTAAAAATTATTAAAGAACAACTAAAGTAATTAAAACTTGATAAGAATTGGACGAATAGATTATGAGTTATGACCCACATTTTCCCTCATATCAATCTAATAACTCATTTATTAACCCAGTTCATTTTAATACGTTCACATTTAGTTCAATCCGCTTATACTTCTATTTAAAACCTTTGCATATATTAATATCGTGTAACTATCTCCGACAAAAGTTCAAACTATTACTCAATTTTCAAACACTTCCCCTGTTCCCCACTCATCATATTCTTCAATCGCAATTATAAGAATGTTTAATAACTACGTAGTATCCTTTTGAGCTTCATTTTTTCTATAATCTTCGTGGATATGTTTATTGATGAGTCCTTTTCCTTTAGACTCTACTTTAAACATAGTGATCCCATCTATTAGTTGGGAGAGTGACAGGATCACAAAGCTAATCATTTCATGTTTTAACTTATGTGTTATTTTTTGCTTTTCAAAAGTTAAATTGAATTAGAATAAATTTATGGAGTTGGAGTAAAAAATAAAGTTATGTTTTATTATATATTTTTTGAAATAATGTTCATATCCAAATGTACTTAAATATAATACAAATTTGAAATATAATTTCAAGTTTAACTTTGAAATTATCATAATGTAAACATTAATTTTCATATAAAATAAAATAAAAATTCTAAAAAAGGGAGTAAATAATTTTTATGATAAAGTATGTGTCCTTCATATTTTGGCATAATACATAAATATGACTCTTAACTTGGCGTTAGCGGACAACTATAACCTTTAACTTTGAATGTGCACAAATAAACACTTAAACTTGTATAAAATTGAATAAATAGACACATTCGTTCTACATGACACCCTACATGACAATTTTATGTCATACGTGACGTTCTATGTGTATTATGCCATGTAAAACAAATGTGTCTATTTATTTAATTTTATATAAATTTAAGTGTTACTTATACACATTTAAAGTTGGGTGCATATTTGTTAGAGGCCAAGCTAAGAATCATGTATTATGCCTAATATTTCTGTGTACTCTACTCAAATATGATCTCCCACTTTCCCCGCGTGGGACCAAAAGATAGATAGAGTGAATGTCAGCAAGAAGAGTTGAGATCGACTTTGTGAATACTAATTAGAGTACAGGCTCTGATAGTGTGGTCCCTTTGGCACGCATCTCTATTTACGCTCATCATAAACGTTAACCATTTGACAACTCAACGACAATAATATACTCAATTTGCTCTCATATTTAAGATACCAGATACAATGAGCCCGTACAAGCACAAGGCCAAATATTTGTTATTTTATTTGTCTCTATATAAGTGAATGATTTATAAGAAATATTTTTAATGTAATTTTTAAATAATATATGTTGCTCTTCTTGTCTCAATTTATGTAGCACATGTGAAATTTTAAAAGCTAATCACATTTTAAAATATTTTTCAGATATTTTAAGTTGTTAATTGTTGTGATTTACAAAACTCTTAACGTAATTTAATGTAATCCTCAAATATATATTTCTCACTCAATCTTAATTATGCAGTACATATGAAATTCCAAGAGTTGATCGAATTTTTAGTATAATTTTTAACTATATTTTTGTACTATTTACATAATTTTCAAATAATATATATTACTCACTCTATTCTATTGTGCAATACATGTGAAATTAACAATTTTTTTAATATTTTAAATTGATTTTTAGTACTATTTTTGGAGTAAATAGAAGAAGTTGAAGAAGGGCAAATCGGGCAATTGACCGACCGACCCTAAGCTCCTAAACATTCTCACTTCTAATATGCAAGCACGGATACTATATCTGTAAATTGTTAATTATTATGATTTATAATATTTTTTTATATTATTTTTAAATAATATATGTTATCTATTTTTAAATACTTTAAGTTGTGATTAATAGTAATCTTAACGTAATTTTAAATAATATATGTTACTTCATTTGTACCAATTTATGTGACACATGTGAAATTTTGAGAGTTAATATGCTTTTTAAATATTGTAAGTTGTTAATTATTGTGATTTATGATATTCTTAATGTAATTTTTCAAATAATATATGTTATTTCCTTCGTTCCAATTATACAATTAATGCGAAATTTTGAGAGTTAACCGAATTTGTAATATTTTAAATTTATTTTTTAGTACTTACTATTTAATGGAAGAGGAGTGCATAAAAGAAGGTGGGCCCAGCTTTGTGATAGGCCGATAAAGTTGCTCTCAGTAGTCAGTAATCTCTTAGTATTTAATGAAAACTAGTTCCTCGATTTGTAAATTGAGAAACTTGACCCAAGCTCCTCTCTATTCCACTTATAATATATAGTAAAATATAAAGGATATGCATTTTTACTTCTATCTTAAAGGAAATACAAAAATTATTTATGATAGATCTTTCAAATAAAACAATATAAAAATTAAGTATAGTATTTTCTTAGATATTTTTTTTAAAAAACAAAAAAATTTCTTACTTATTTTCTAATATTTGATAAGTAAGCAAGAACATAATGCTATCAAGAAGTGAAATGCAATGAAGAGGGGAGGTCGGGGGCGGAGGGGGAGGGTCGAGGGGGGGGAGGGAGGAATCGGAAACAATAACTTTGGAATATCATTTCTTCAATTTCTTTTTCTAGAAAAAAAAAATTCAAATATTTTGACTAATTAATCAAACATAATAAAAATTAAAAACATATTTCTCTGCCCTTAAATTTTATCACAACATTAGGATATGTTCGATATTAGTTGATCATTTTTTCTTTTTACATATATTAAAAAATCATAAACAAAAAAGATAATTTTATTAATTTTTTTTGAAAATTTTATAAATAAATGAGAACACTTTAAAAAGAATTAATTACAAAAATAATATAAAAAAATTTCAACTAAATATTTTTCCTAATTTAATAAGGCAAACAAATAATATGAAATAATTATTTTCAGTGAGATGATCAATTAATATGAGACAAAGGTGTAGTATAAATAGCCTCGGGAAATCACGAAAGGCTATTTGCTTGGCGTGTGCGGAAATCAGATGAGTGACGGTTGATGATGCCTACTTTTCATACTTGTAGTGGTCCTGCATGTAGACTAGATATCTACTTTTGGATACGTGATCTTCTTATCCAATTGGATATAGCCACGTGCTATATTGCAAGAAAAGGTATTGTTTGTTGGTATATATGTGAGGAGACAACTACTTTTTACAACCAAAGACAGCTACTACTATTTACTTCCTCCGTCCTTATTTAGTTATTCATATTTACTCTTTTAGTTATTTCTATTTAGTTGTCAATTTTAACAAATCAAAAAAGGACAATAAATTTTTTCCTATTATACTCTTAGTTAAATACAGTTGTCATAAATAAAGTAAATAACTTATGAACTTCTCAACATTGATTAGTTATCTTGAGTGAATTTATTTTGAAATTGTAAATTGTACTATAAGGGTAAAATTATAACTTCACTATGCTAATCATTGTTGCCTTAATCTGTGTGTCATTTCTAAAGTGGACAACTAAATAGGGACGGAGAGAGTACTAATCTTGGGTTCTAAACTGGGAAATAGATAAGCTTTTGTCATAGGAGGAGTATTAATAATTATTTAACATAATTCTCAACATATATAGAGAAAACCATTTGGTATATCACAAAAATGTGCAAATACGTTAATGATTAAAACTATTTACTCACATATACATACTAAAAGTAATTTGTGATAAATGTATTTTGTATTATTTTTATATATATTGTATAATTTTTTGATAAATGATACTCCATTTGACCACTACGAGCAAAATACTTGTATCAATAAAGTTTAGTATTCATTTTCAAAAGATCAAAAACTGAGGAGAAAGTACCACTACTTAGGTGGAGTAACTGATTAGCTAACTCTATTTTGGAAAGCGACTAGTCAATATAATTGAGGAATCAAATGATTTTCTGCTGCTTTTTTTCACATAACATTGAATTGTAAGTAAGAAAAAGCAGGACATCGTGTTTTCTTCATCAAATTAACTCCCTACATACATAGCCTGCGACTATAAAGGATATCAATCAATTGAAACAGGGAAATGGAGTTGGTTGGCCTTGTTGAAAACTAGAGTTAATATCTTAAAAAATGATTGAGCCTTGAGAAATTATCCTGAAAAGTCATTAAACTTTGTTTTATATCAAAAAAAATAAATTACTCAACTTAAATATCGATCTGCTCAATAGGTTAAAGCATAAACATGCAGAACATTATTCTAGGAAATTACAAAAAGATCGACCTTGAACTGCAACTGCAATTTCTAATCGACTGCATTCTTTAACATCATTATTTGCTAATAATTACGTTAATATTGCAGAAATAATTTAGTAGAAAGTACTAATTAATTTAAGGGGAAGTGCTAAATGACCAGAAAATTAAAAAAACTATAATATTTTTTTTATTTTAAAACAAATTGATCTTTTTTTTCATTTTTTAGTTAAAAAGTATTAAAGTTTAAAGGGTAAAAATGTTTTAAAATATAAAATAACATAGACAAAATATCATTCTGGCCAAAAAGATTTTTCCTAATCTAAGTAACTTAATAGATTTTATAATTTTATTTAGTTGTGGGGTTCATAGTTACATGACATTAAAAAATATTTATTTTTTGCTATATCAAATTTGTTTTAAGATAAATGAGTTGAGTGATTTTTGAAGACAAAAACTTTAAGTTGAGTGATTTTATTGATACAAAACAACGTTCAATGACTTTATTAGATAATTTCTCATAGTTTAGTGACCTTTTAAGATATTATGAAAACTATGGTTATTAGTGTCGCCTTTCTTTTGCTTCAAAATCACCAAATGATGTGGTGTAGCTAGACTTCTTCTTCCTTAATTAGAAGTTTTGAGTTTAAGTTTTGGGTATAATTTTTTTTTAATAGGGAATGTTCTCTCGTATAAGGCTCTATTCAGACAAGAAACAAAAAAAAAAACTAATTAGGAGCCGTTTGTCTATGAATTTTTTGAAATATTCCCCAACTTATTGATTTTATTATAAAAATAATTAGTTTAAAATTTGAAAAAAAAATGAAAATTAAATTCCACTCACATTTTCTTAAATTTACTTTAAGTTAAATATATGTCCAAACAAAATTTCAATTTGCACATTCAATCTTTTCCCCTTAACTTCAAATAGGAGTTCTACTTTTTTTCTTTTTTTTGAATATTACATTTTTTATGTCCTAATTTTAATCAATTTTAAAATTTATCATAGTTGCTTCAAAAATGATCTAAAATTTTACAAGAAATTATGGTAACTTTACGATATTAAAAAATATATCTAAAACCTTATACATACACTCTGGTCTTAATGTGCCACTTTTTGTTTATGAAGAGTCAATTTAAATAATTTTTAAAATTAAATTAGATTAAATCAATTTCATATATTTTAAAATCATAAGTTGGTACAGTAGTTATTTCGGACCAGAAGTGGTAAGACCATCTCCAACCCAACATCAAATTCATATTTGGTGTAAAATTTGGTGTTTTTGAGCTCCAATCCACCAATTTTTACATCAAATTTGGTATGTGAATAGTGCTACACCAAATTTTGTGTAACACTATTCATCACACCAATTCACTTTTTGAATATTTTAATATTATTTTATTACACAAACTTTTAATTAAACATTATATAAATTGTATGTTTTAATTAAATCTCTTGTATATTTAATTATTGTTTATGTAATATTTTTATAATATTAATTTTAGATATAAAATTTAGCTTTTTTATAAATTAATTTTTTTATATATGACTTTTTTTTAAAATTAAATTTATGTTAATTCTACTATAAATTATAATTGGATATAACTACAATTAACCTTCACAAAAATTAAAAATGCAAACATATAAATTT
>JAJOOR010011818.1:0-18703 GCA_036250505.1 Solanum acaule | reverse complement strand
TGCTCAATACTACTCCCAAAAATACTTTGGCTCATAAGTGTTTTAAACACATCTTTCTTTAGTTTGAGATAATTGCTCAAAACTTAGCTTAAAATCTCTTTTGGAATCGATGTTCCCTTTCTTGCTCAAATGTGAAAACATTTAAAAACTTCTTTGGGAATACTTAGTTCCCTAATGACTTTTGAGAAATGAACTTAACTCTATACTCTGGGCTTAACTTGAAACTCGATACTCTTTACTTAACTTGAAACTCTATACTCTTTACTTGACTTGAAACTTGAGCCTTAAAAAGAAGTTATAACGTTCAATAAAGACTCTTTGAAAAACTTTAAAGACTTGATTTGACTTGCTTCTTAACTTCTAGACTTGACTCTAACTTCACTTGACTTTGATCCAAACCTTCCTCGAATTTGGATTATGAATTCAAGGGTAATGATCTCATGTTTATGGATGAGTTCTTGACGTTTAGACGTACCTTGGAGTGTTGGAAACAACTATAAAACATAGGTACATTACCAAGGAACATGCATGAAAAAGTGGGAAATGAATGGGAAGGATTGGCGTCCTTAGCGCTCTGAGAGGCGCAGGGCGCCAGCCTTCAGACTTCAGAGAGGCCTACTGGGTGCTCTGCTAGGCGCGCCGCCCCAAGGGCTGGACTTCAGAGTCCCTTTTGGGGCGCGCTGGCTGGCGCGACGCCCCACCCCTGTTTTCAGAAAAACTCAACTTTCCTCCTTCCTTTTTCCAACTCTAAACCTTCTAAACTTCAAAGTTTCTAGCCCCAAACACTTAATATCATAAAACCTCTCAACATACACTAGATTCAACTAGAAATAACAACCGGAAACATGAACCAAGATAGCAAGAAACTTCAACAACACAACCAACAACTTCAACAACACAACCAATCTTTTCTCGGAATTAAAACGAGTTTGGCACGTGGAGGAATGAACCAGCCCAACACTATAAACTCACATACCTTAATAGGGATCACCCCCGACGAAAACCACGACGATCTCCTTGCTTGTTCTTCTCTTTCTCCTCTTCTTCTCCTCTTCACTCACAAACCCTCACTCTCACTCTTTTGAAAAGGGAAAAACTGATCTAAAAATCAGTCTAAATCCCTAATATAACCAAAAGAAATGGTTAGGGAAAAGACCAAAATACCCTTACAAATTTCGGGCTCTTTCCTTACCAGCAGCCCAACTTCGAAAGGGCATAACTCACTCATACGAACTCAAAATCGAGCAAACTCAGCGGCGTTGGAAAGATCATTCCACGAGCTTCACAAACATAACTGGAACTACACCTAAATCATCCTGAGCTGGGAGTTATGACTATTCAAAGTTGGCCAAAAACTCACTTTTTCCCATACTAAACCAATTTTCCAGATTTTTAAATTCTTTCCAAAAATGACTATTTCCAAATTCTAAGCCTCTTCATAGTTATTTCAAATTGCCGGATGTTACAAGATCATTCCAAGAGCTTTACAAACATAATTGGAAATTCACCTAACTCATCCTGAGCTAGGAGTTATGACTGCTCAATGTTGACCAAAAACTCATTTTTTCCCCGTACTTCAACCAAATTTCCAGATTTTGAATTCTTTCCAAAAATGACTATTTCCAATTTCAAGCTTCTTCATAGTTATTTCAAATTGCAAGACGTCACAACTATCACGTATACTCACACCATTTTTTCACGCTCATTTTCGCATCTACAGACCCTTTTATAGGAATTGTGCAAATTGCTTTATTTCTCGTGTGTATTAGCCCATTGATCTGACTCCCGGAGCACCCAAGAATTTTTTCTCAAAAAACTTTATGAGGACATCCGTATTAAGATGGCGACCTATCATGTATATTCACACCATTTTCGCATCTACAGACCTTATTTTAGGAATCGAGAAAATTCTCTAATTTTCGTGTGTATTAGCCCATGTATCTGGCGCCTGCAGCACCCAAAAGTTTTTTCTCAAAAACTTTATGAGGACCTCCGTATTGAGTTGGCGAATCATCATATTTACTCAAATCATTTTTTCACTCCCATTTCTGCATCTACAGACCATTTTTTAGGAATCACGCAAATTCTTCTATTTTCATGTGTATTAGCCCATGGAACTGGCGCTCAGAGCACCCAAAAGTTTTTTTTCTCAAAAAACTATATGCGGACATCCGTATTGGGTTGGGGAACCATCACGTATACTTACACCATTTTTTTCATGCCCATTTCTGCATCTACATGCCCTTTTTGATTAATCACGCAAATTGGTCTATTTTTTTGTGTGTATAGGCCATGGATCTGGCGCTAAGAGCACCAATTTTTTTTTCTACAAAAACATTATGAAGACCTGCATATTGAGTTGGAGAACTATCACGTATACTCAAACCATTTTCTCACCCATTTTCGCATCTACATTCCCTTTTTTAGGAATCGCGCAAATTGCTTTATTTTTTGTGTGTATTAGCTCATGGATCTGGCGCCTGGAGCACCCAAGAATTTTTTCTCAAAAAAATTTATAAGGACCTCCATATTGAGTGGAGGAACCATCACGTATACTCACACAATTTTTTTCACTCCCATTTCCGTATCTAAAAGGCCCATTTTTAGGAATCGCGCAAATTGCTCTATTTTTCGTGTGTATTAGCCCATGGATCTGGCGTCCAGAGCACCCAAATTTTTTTTCTCAAAAGACTTTATGAGAATTTTGTATCTAGTTGGGGAACCATCATGTATACTCACACCATTTTTTCCATGTCCATTTCCGCATCTATGGTCCCTTTTTTAGAAATCGCAAAAATTGCTTTATTTTTCGTCTGTACTAGCCCATGGATCTGGCGCCCGGAGCACCCAAAATCTTTTTCTCAAAAAACTTTATGAGGACCCACATATTGAGTTGGGAAACCATCACATATACTCACACCATTTTTTTCACGTCCATTTCTATATCTACATGCCTTTTTTGAGGAATCGCGCAAATTGCTCTATTTTTCGTATGTATTAGCCCATGGATCTAGCGCCTGGAGCACCCAAAACAAATTTCTCAAAAAACTTTATGAGGACCTCTGTATTCAGTTGGGGAATCATCACGTATACTCACACCATATTTTTCACGCCCATTTCCGCATCTACAAGCCCCTTTTTTAGGAATCGCACAAATTCCTCTTTTTTTCGTGTGCATTAGCCCATGGATCTGGCTCCCGTACCATCCAAAATAAATTTCTCACAAAACTTTATGAGGACCTTCAAATTGAGTTGGGGAACCATCACGTATATGCACACAATTTTTTTCATGCCCATTTCCACATCTACAGGACTTTTTTTAGGAATCGCGTAAATTGCTCTATATTTCATGTGTATTAGCCCATGGGTATGGTGCCCGAAACACCTAAAAAAAAATTCTCAAAAAATTTTATGAGGACCTCCGTATTGAGTTAAAGAACCATAACATATACTCACACCATTTTTTTCACGCCCATTCCGCATCTATATGCCCTTTTTAAGAATTACGTAAATTCGTCTATTTTCATGTGTATTAGGCCATGGATCTGGCGTCTAGAGCACCCAAAAAAAATTTCTCAAAAAAAATTATGAAGACCTCCGTATTAAGTTTAGGAACCATCACATATACTCACACCATTTTTTTCACGCTTATTTTAGCATCTACAAGGCCTTTTTTTAGGAATAGCAAAAATTTCTCTATTTTTCGTGTGTATTAGCCTGTATCTGGCTCCCGGAGCACCCAAATAAATTTCTCATACAACTTTATGAAGACCTCTTTATTGAGTTGGGGAACTATCATGTATACTCACACCATTTTTTTCACGCCTATTTCCACATCTACAGGCCATTTTTAGCAATCACGCAAATTCCTCTATTTTCATGTGTTAATATTAGCCTATGGATTTGGCGCCCTGAGCACCTAAAAAAAATTTCTCAAAAAACTTTATGAGGACCTTTGTATTAAGTTGGGGAACCATCACGTATACTCACACCATTTTTTTCCCGCCCATTTCCGCATCTACATGCTCTTCTATAGGAATCACGAAAATTACTATATTATTCGTATGTATTAGCCCATTGATTTGGCGCCCGGAACACCCAAACCAAATTTCTCAATAAACTTTATGAGGACCTCTGAATGGAGTTGGGGAACCATCACGTATACTTACACTATTTTTTTCACGCATATTCCCGCTTCTTTAGGCCCTTTCTTAGAAATCACGCAAATTCCTCTATTTTTCATGTGTATTAGCCATGGATCTGTCCCCTGGAGCATCCAAAGAAAAAATTCTCAAAAAACTTTATGAGAACCTCTGTATTGAGTTGGGGAACCATAAGGTATACTCACACCACTTTTTTCTCGCCCATTTTCGCATATAGATGCCCTTTTTTAGAATCGTGCAAATTCCTCTATTTTTCGTGTGTATTAGCCCATGGATCTAGCGCCCGGAGCACCCAAATTGTTTTTTCGAATAAACTTTATGAGGACCTCCGTATTGAGTTGGGGAACCATCACATATACTCACACCATTTGTTTCACGCTCATTTCCGCATCTACATGCCCTCTTTTAGGAATCACAAATTGCTCTATTGTTCGTGTGTATTATCTCATGCATCTGGCTCCTGAAGTACCCAAAAAAAAAATTCTCAAAAAACTTTATAAGGACATCTATATTGAGTTTGGGGACCATCACATATACTCACACCTTATTTTACACGCCTATTTCCGCATCTACAGACCCCTTTTTAAGAAACGTGCAAATTGCTCTATTTTTCATATGTATTATCCCATGGATCTAGCGCCCGGAGCACCCAAAATATTTTTCTCAAAAAATTCTATGAGGACATCCGTGTTGAGTTGGGGAACCATCATATATACTTACACCATTGTTTCATGCCCATTTCCGCATCTACATGCCTTTTTTTAGGAATCATGCAAATTCCTCTATTTTTCATGTGTTATAGCCCATGGATCTGGTGCCCGGAGCACCCAAAAATTTTTTCCCAAAAAGCTCTGTGAGGATTTTGGTATTGAGTTGGGGAACCATCACGTATACTCACACCATTTTTTTCAAGCCCATTTCTACATCTACAGGCCATTTTTCTAGGAATCGCACAAATTCCTCTATTTTCGTGTGTATTAGCCCATGGATCTAGCGCCCGGAGAACCCATATTATTTTTCTTAAAAAACTTTATGAGGACCTCCGTATTGAGTTGGAGAACCATCACATATACTCACGACATTTTTTAACGCCCATTTCCGCATCTACAAGGCACTTTTTTAGGAATCGTGCTAATTGCTCTATTTTTCGTGTTTATTAGCCCATGGATTTGGCGCCCGCAGCACCCAATAAAAATTTCTCAAAATACTTTATGAGGACCTCTATATTTAGTTGGGGAGCCATCATGTGTACTCACATCATTTTTTTCACGCCCATTTCTGCATCTACATCCCCTTTTTTAGGAATTGCGCAAATTGATGTATGTTTCGTGTGTATTAGCCCATGGATCTAGCGCTCGGAGAACCCAAATTATTTTTCTCAAAAAAATTTATGAGGACCTCCGTATTGAGTTGGGGAATATTTGTTTCACGCCCATTTCTGCATCTACAGGCCATTTTTTAGGAATCGTGCAAATTGCTCTATTTTTCGTGTGTTAATTCCCATGCATTTGGCGCCCGAAGCACCCAAAAAATATTTTCTCAAAAAACTTTATGAGGACATCCGTATTGAGTTTGGGAACCATCATGTATACTTGTCACACCGCTTTTTGCGCACGGCGGTGGTAGGATTTTTCCATTTTAAGTGACGATATTGATTGAAGGGATTATTTTATTTTTTCAGAGTCGTCACTTGGAATTGAGTTATGATGTTCCAAGTCACCTTTTTGTTTAATCCCTAATCAAAAGGAAATGACTCTTTAATATGGTCTGCGAACTAGAAATTTGGGTAAGGAATTCTGTTGACCGAGGGGAAGGTATTAGGCATCCCTCGAATCCCGTGGTTCTAGCACGGTCGCTTTTATTGACTTATACTTAAATTATGACTATTTTTGGATATATGTTTATAGGCCACAATTTCACTCGCAATTTTTATTGTTAAAGTTTTATTTGGTCTCAACCTAGATGCGTAACCGTATTCATGGTCTTGACATTTAGAGACATAACTGTCTTCTATCACACTTAATAATCTTATCCTTTTTTTATAAGTCTCTACTTTAAATCAATGAAAGTTAATTATATTATTGGACAAGGTGCGTCACCGCATCCTTGAGTTTATTTTATTGTTTCAAAAAAATATGTGTAACCACATTCTTAATTGAAACAAATATTTTTTACTGCACCTAAATATTTGCTTTAACATTAAAAGAAAATATTTATTTCTTCTAAAGAAAAAGAAAATAAAGTAAAATACTAAACTTCTAAAATAAAATTTTGGATCATTTCCATATCTTTTATTTTTTTATTATTATTCTTAAAGTTGATGTCAAAACTAAGCATACACGTTCTCATACAACAAAACTATACCAAATTGTTAAAAATAAATCTCATTTTTTATTGATAAAATAAAACAACAATAACTTTTATACTTATTTTTAGGCTAACAACTCTTACTTTAGCAATATTATCTAAATGAAGACAAGAACAATGTCATGACCCATTCATTTTTAAGAGGTCACAATTAGCGAATAAAAATAAATAAAATAAAAAGTAATCATTGTTAAAGCTACCTTCATTCATTAAACAGAGATATAATAGCTAACAATTTGTTTATTTCAATCAAATTGTGAATAAAAAATAGGAAAACTTGTCATAAAATTACATCAAATTCCATAAATAAATAAATAAAGAGATAAGGTAAAGTTGGATACCGCAAAATCTTAACTGAAGCTCGATTAGAACACCCACAAATTTTTTATAGGTTGTTTGTGATGGTATATGTATTTATGTTGATATGAAAATAATGGGTAAGGAAGAACAGATGTGAATGTATGATTATTGTTTGAAAGAAGAATAAATAAAATGGAAGTGTTTTCTTTTTTTTCTTCTTGCTCGTGTAGTATAGTGTTTTTTTTTTTTTCTGTGTTTGCTGATGTTGTAGTATATGTAGTAGTAGCATGTGTGTGTGTGTGTCGTGTATTGTTGTAATGTTGGAAGTGGGGGGAAGAGTGGGGTAGTGGAGGAGTATGTGGGGTGAGGGTAGGTGTAGCGGGTAGGTTATTATTTTTATTTTTTATTTTTTGTTGTTAATAAATAAAAATATAATAATAATAATAATAATAATAATAATAATAATAATAATAATAATAATAATATTAACTAGTTATTTTGGAATTAATAAAAATATAGAAAAATTAAATAGCTAGATAAAAAAATTTATAATTAAGAAATATTAAAACCACTAATTTATTTACTAAAATTTTGAATAAATTAAAAACAAAATGTACCTTAAAGTGTGACTCTATTTTTGTTATTTTTAAATCTTTTAAAATAAACTTAATAAAATAAGATAAAAATCAAAATATTTAATTTAGATTTATAAATCATTTAAGCTCTGGCGCCTGGAGCACCCAAAATATTTTTCTCAAAAAACTCTATGAGGACATCTATATTGAGTTGGGGAACCATCATGTACACTTACACAATTTTTTTCACTCCCATTTCCTGCATCTACAGGCCCTCTTTTAGGAATTACGCAAATTCCTCTATGTTTCATGTGTATTAGTCCATGGATCTGGAGCCCGGAGCACCCAAAAATTATTTCTCAAAAAACATCGTGAGGACCTCCGTATTGAGTTGGGGAACCATCACGTATACTCAAACCATTTTTTTCACACCCATTTCCGCATATACAGGCAATTTTTTAGGAATCGCGCAAATTCCTCTATTTTCGTGTGTATTAGCCCATGGATCTGGCGCCCGAAGCACCCAAAATGTTTTTCTCAAAAACCTTTATGAGGACCTCTGTATTGAGTTGGGGAACCATCATGTATACTCACACCATTTTTTCACGCCCATTTCCGTATCTACAAGGCCCTTTTTTTTAGGAATCACACAAATTGCTTTATTTTTCGTGTGTATTAGCCCATGGATCTGACGCTTGGAGCACCCAAAAATATTCCTCAAAAATCTTTATGAGGACCTCTGTATTACGTTGGGGAACCATCACGTATACACACCATTTTTTAAAAATGGAAATTAATTTCTTGTCAACCAAGGAGAATGGATATGAGTAAATGACTTTGCGATGAAAAAGTATTACTATTAAACTATCAATATTATATAATAAGAAGAATGATAATGACCTATTTTTTGTCCATCACTCCATTGTTTAGTAATCCTAAGTCATTAAACCTTATTTAATTGGCAAATTTCTACTAAAAGATTATCAACTTGTTTAATCCTGGATTAAGTACTTACATAATCAACCCTCTACTAATTTCATCAAATTGCTAAGTCTAACTATAGTCACTAATGGATTCATCTGTTTCAACAGAGCCACTTAGCAAGAAGTATGGTGATTTAGCCTCTCTTTTTTTTGTCTTTTACTTCAGTTTCCTTTTTGCAATTGTGAAAGTTAATCTATGTGCTCTGAATATGACAATACCTTTTGTATATATAGTTTACAATTTGTTAATTTTTTTGGACTTAGATATTTTGAATGAAATGTTACCAAACAATATATGTTGCTCTTATGTTTTGATTTCCTTTGGTGAAAAAGTGCTCTTAAGAGAGAAAAGAAGGCAAAGGAGAAGGAGTACCTTGAACAGGAAAAGAAGATAAATCTTTTGTTCTGTTATCAGTGATGCTGAATTAATATCTCAAAAGATCATTCAACTTAGATAATTTATCTGATAAAGTCATTGAACTTTGTTTTGTTTCACTAAAATCATTGAAGTTATGTTTTTGTATCAATAAAATCACTGAACTTATGTTTATGTTTCAATAAAATCATTGTACTAAATTTATCATTAATTAAATATATAAAATTAATTTTATTGATTTACGTGCAATTAGACTCAAACATTCACAATTCTATCCATTGACCCAATTAAAAAAGCCCAACACTTGTTCATCTTCATGCAATCTCCATGCATGTGCATTTTGAGTGTGGTTTTAGTTATTGTTGAAGAAGTCCCAATTGCAGAAATTTTTGCATGATTAAGCTGGCAATATAGACGACCCGTTTCAAAGTGACACGGACAATAACGAAAACATGGTGCCTAACCCGTTATCATCATAGACAAATTGACAGTTATCTATACTAAAAATTCAAGAACCATCAATTTATATTTCAAGATTTTAGGTTTTATTACTGAAAAATTTACAATCTTCAGTAAAATCTGAAGCTGAATAAAATATGGATGTGAATTTATGTGTAACGGTAGAGGGGAAATCTGTGTGGAAGAGGGAAAAAAATCGTGTAGATAATATGGAAGAGGAATAACGGGATAAATTAGAATTTGGTTTTGGCTATTGTTGAAGAAGTGTGGGTTTTTAATTGGGTTAATGGGTAGAATTATGAATGAGTTTGAATCTAATTACATGTGGATCAATAAAAATAATTTTATATATTTATAAATGAATAATAATTTTAGTTGAATGATTTTATTGATACAAAAGCATAAATTTAGTATTTTACTGATATAAAACAAAGTTCAATAACTTTACTAAATAAATTCTCAAAGTTGAGTGACCTTTTGAAATCTTAACTCCAGTGATGCTTGACTATCTCTCAGGGATTTACCCCGTCTTTGCGTTGCAAGTGAAAGTATACATTTTTATGTTTTCATGTTGATGAGTTTTGTCCCGATTGGATGTACAGGCTGCAGCAGTAGCTAAAAAGCAAATGGAGCAACACAATTTACCTGAGAATGATAATTTGGATCCTACTGTAAGTACCTCTATCATTTTGTTGAACTTCAGTTCGAAATTATCCCTCAATGAGCATGAGATTTCACGGTGTGATAAATGGTTAAAAATTGATTTTTTTGTGGCAGCAATACTTGGCGAACAGATTGAGGAATGGTTAGGATTTTGAATTTTTTTCATTTCTGACGACTCGAACCTCAAATATCTTAGTTAATCAGAAAGAGATATTCAAATTAAGTAAGAGTACGTCGTTCATATTTAGTGCTTCATTTATTTTGATTTTTTTAGGCCATGTACATATATTAATTGATCCTAGTCAAGTCAGCGACTCTTTTCATTTTCGAATCTTATTTTATATAATCGGAGAAAAAAAATCTTATTTTATATAAGATTTTCTGTTTTTGTTGATACATTAGGCGGATTTTTTATAAAGAAAAAATCAAACCAAAATAAATAAGTGTAGTTGAATGAGTAGGAGGTAGAAGTTGATAAAGACGTGCTAACAAAAACTTATCTGATTGATGGATGGCAAAATGAAATATTTGAAACAGTGAATTATAAATACTTATTACAACCCGCACACAGCGTCTAAGTATTTTTTTTCTCTTATGGGGCGATGGTGAAGAGATATGAAACTAGGCACATAAGGGATTAAAATTGAAGCAGTTCTAGTGGAGGTTTGAAATTCATCCAATATCCTTCCAGTTGCAACATCGATAAAACAAATGGTGTCATATGTATCAACCATCAAAATCTCGTTGGTAAAGCTCATGTGATGGTTATCAAATTCGCCATATATGTCACAAATTGTGACATTAAACTCTAGTTTCCATGAATTTAAGCTTTCCAGATCATTAATATTATGAGCAATATATCCCTTGAACAAGATACATCTGAAATCGTGACTCAGTTCATTTGTTATCAAACAAATCTTTCCTCCTTTTTCCTCTATACTTAGATGGCGTGCTTCACTTTGTATTGGTACCTCAATCAGATAAGATTCTTCCTTAGCAACGTCGAAAGCAACAAGTATTGTTGTATCATAAAGATCTCGATTGTAATCAACACTAGTACTGTTTGTACTCCAATATAACACTCCATTAACACATGCTGGTGACCTAGCACCTGGTTCAAGTGAATCATCAATCCATTTTAAAGGCCTCCATGATTGGTCATTTCCGTTAATACTTGAAATTGAACCTTTAACCCTTTCTGATATAGGAACGTCAAATTCATAATGACATTGAAAAATGACCAATTTGTACTGATATGAAATTGGGCAAAATCCAAGCCCGGCTGTAATGTGATCTCCTCTAATTGAAGACAAATATGGATTTGGTGGATTGTCACATATTCCATAGTCATCGAATTACAAATGTGAAACGAGCATGACGTGTACTCCAGAAACACACAAAACCATTCACACAATTTGCCTTATGAAACGCCATTTGCTCAATACGTGATTGTGATGTATATTCCACTGTGAATAAGTCTTTACAATTACTCATCAAGTTTTCGAATGGTTGGTCTAAGAAATTATTATGCCATTCCAAGGAAGAAATAGTGACGGATTTTCCATCAGTTGTGGAAATAACAAGAGCCTTAAGCTGAGAGAATGATGATGATTTCTTATTCTTATTATTGTGTTCAAAGTGTGAGTAGGCAAAGCTTCCATTGTAGACAATGGAATACCATTTCTTACATACCAACTTTAAATTTTGTAGCAAATCTTGACAAGGTACTCTTCCTAATATCTCAATTACCATTTCATTCGGTAAATTACAATTGATGATATGTTGCTCATCATCTTCTTTTCTCTTCTTTCTCTTGGAGATTTTCATTCTTTCTTTGCACGTCCTATCAATCTAGAATTAGATTAAATATTTATAAGTAAGTTATACATACATTAAAAAAAGAAAAAATGCAATCAATCTAGCTCGTTAAATTTGAACATATCAAAAGAGGTAAAAATGCAATCAATATAATCTAGCTCTTTACATTTGAGATGTAGAAATGCAAACTTATAAATTAGGTTGTAAAAACCATCCGACGTACCTTGCAAACCAAAGTGATGTGAAGTCTTTGTAAGAATTTCAACAAAAAAATTATCTATATTCGCAAGTAAATAATATTTGTAGTGATGTAGACCATAAATATAAATAGAACTACATATTAGGTTTTGTAACAAAATACACAAGATTTTAGGTAAAGAAAGAACATATCAATCTCATCAACGCAAATGACTCGGACTTTCCGGACTTTTTCCCAATTAATCATCATCATCATCATCATCATATATATATATATATATATATATATATATTACCTTAAAAGCATGAACTCCTAACTTGAATGTTAAATTACTATAATATCCCTAACTTAGGTTGTGACTTTTTCGATAACTTGTGACTTTTCTGATAAGTTGTGACTTTTTTCAAAGGGTTGTGATTTTTTTGATGAGTTGTGACTTTTCCAAAGAGTTGTGACTTTTTCAATAAGTTGTGACTTTTCCAAAGAGTTGTGACTTTCTCAAAAGTTGTGACTTTTTCAAAGTGTTGTGACTTCTAGGAAAGGTCATGATTTTTCAGATAAGACACAAAAAAACATTTGTTCATACTACCCTTTTTTGACTATAAATAGAGGGTCTTCCTCTCATTTTTCAACCACATTTTTTTCTAATCTTATACTCTTCTTCTTCTTCTTCTTCTTCTTCTTACATTTTAAAAATTTTTGTGTGATTTATTGTCGTTGAGTGAGTTCAAAGTTTAGCAGAATATGAGGTACCACTATTCTGATGAAGTAAGTCGTTCTATCCTAGAGGGTTTATTCCATAACCTTGAGTACTTGAGGAAAATAATATAATTTTTATGATATAATAATTGTTTGTTTGCTTAATATATACATTAGCATGTAATGTTCCATATATGAAGTTAACATGATTTAGTCTAAATTCATTTGATTTTGTTAACAATTTCTCTTGTGATGTAGATATATGCATCTGATTATCTTTTTCCAAAATTTAGAGAATTGTGACGATTTGTTTTTTATGCTCAAGACAAAAGAATGACTTTATTTATCAATATTACTTATGTGATTTGCACTCTCAGGAAATTTGCTTATAAACATTGCCCTTTTGTTTTATTATTAATATTTCTTAATATTTCAGTATTTTAGACGAAGAAAAGTTCATATGACTTGTAATAACGCCAGTTGAAGTTTGTATTAGTTTAATTTTTATTATTTATTTAATAGCTAATTTTATGAGATAAATATGTTTATTAATGCAAATATATATTTATTAGTTCACTTGCTTTCATACAGTCCCTAGCAATGGTAAACACATACTTTACACCAGTAATCAACTTTGTTTCTTTCCCATGAAGCATTACTTATATAACCTATTATTGGTTCACCTGCTCACATACAATCCCGTGGCAATTTTAAACACATACTTTACATATATATGTTAGTTGTAACCTTATTTTAGCCACACTTTACATCTTAATGATACCCTCTTTTATGCATTAAATCCCTGCCTAATCATGCAAATTTCGACCATTTTTCACCCTCATCAATGGTACTAATACACAATAACGCCTAGAATTAACATTGTCGCTCTCATCTCCCAATGGTAGTCATAAAGCTCCAGCCCACATGACGACTGAAATTGAACTAGCAAAATGGAATGTACTGATAAACAAGATACAAAAACAGTTTGTTAATTCGGTGATGAGAGTCTTAGTGATTTGAAGGGATTCAATAATACCTTACAAGAATTAAAGGCATGAAGGGACTTTCAGAACAACAATATTACTTAACGAAAAGGTAACGAAGAGGTAATAACATTGACACTTTTACTTACCTTATTATTTTATCGTTCATGTTTATTGTACTTATACCCCCACCCCTTTGCACAATACTAGGTACAAAAATTCAAGAAACACTATTTAATAAACATATTGAAACATGGAGGGACTCCTTGAAACCAAATAAGAGTTACTACATTGGTAAAGGATGCTTAGATCGCGTCAACCCCAACTACTATTCCATACATAAAGAAGTTGAATTGGCATTTACAGATAACACAATCATAAAGGCGACTAACATTGAGGTTTCAACACACAGATTCTCTGTTGGTTTTGTATCATTGGATCATGTCGATAAATTACCTAATGGTGCTATTCTAGGTAACTGTCCACCCAAATAATTTGTTATTTAATTTCATGATCCACTACGTAATTGCTATCACTAATTTGCATTACCTATTGTAAGATTTGATTTGCGTTTTAGTTTCAACGAATCAGAATATAGCAAGAGACGGGAGATAGTTATTACAAATGAGCAGTATGTTTTGAAGATGCATAAACTACCATCAATATAGAGATATGGTGAAGTATTGACATTTCGCTTCTAACTGATAACCTAGCATGGAGCATACAACGGTTACTCTATAAGAAGATTTTGCAGAAAATGACGGTGCTTTTCTAGAAAAGATGAAAGATGATAAACCTATACTTGGCTTATGTGACGTTAGAATCCTAATCTATAAAAGTATTGGACATACTACTGTATGTTTTTATAATAAACTGAGTATAATTGTTGTTTCAAATTTGAAACAAGCTCTTGTCACACTAGGCACTTTTGAAATATCTACTATTTCCATGAGTAGTGTCTTGATCAATCCACAGTTTTAAAAATCCACGGACCTGGTACATCACATTAATCACATATATGTTCTACAATGTTATTTAAACCCGATTGTCACAACTAATGTACATATTATACTTTAGCATTGTAGGCTGGTTACATTTAAAGTTTCTATAACATGCCACAATTGTTCTATAATCATTGTTGAGTAATTACATACTAAAATTCCTAAGTTCCCAAAACCTTTGCACCGAGTACATCTCACTCAAAATGGGTGATACAGTTAACTAATCTCATCAAAAATATAGGTGTGAAATGGTAAAGGCCGAAAATAAAGATTTTATGGTAACACCAAGTAAGGAAATGAGAAGAGCCATAGAAGTTCCATTGCTAAATATTATGGATGGATTGCTAGCTAATTCACAAGTACATACTTGTACTCTCTAAAAATAATAACCATTTTAATATCCAAAATAAAATCACAAATATGGTATATTGGCGATGTGCAGAATTTTTTGTACAAGTTCAAAGAAACAATTGTAGACATACTGAATAAAGATGAGTCATGGTATTCGTCTTGCAAAAACTGCAGCAAAAAAGTGAAAGTTATAGAACATATTGTATGTTGTAACAATTGCAACAGTGAGAATGTAGAATATGAAATGAAATTAGACTCAGTAAAAACTCAATTCTACATTTACTAATTAGAAACAAATTAGTTTTAACTTTTAAATGACTCCCTTTTTTTAAACATATACTGCTTACGACTTGAAATGTGTGGTGGAGAACAACCGTGCCCGATTTATACTATTTGAAGTGGCTAAATATTTACTAGGCTGCAGCGTGCAACACTACATAGAATCAACCTCAATAAAGATATGAACTGTATTTATACCTAAACACCTTAACGCCCAATGGATAACGCCGCATAGGTACATTGTCTAATCCATCGTAAATTTTATAGTTATCTTATTGTGATACTTCATAGCACAAAAGAGAAGAAAAGAATTACATGATTACATATACATAACATTTTATGATTCTTTTAATTTTACACATTAGGTTAGTTTTGAAAGAAAATGCGCCCATCATGCTGCTGAAAAAACTGGACCCCTCAAATGGATTATGCAATGGGACATAGTTGATTTGTAGAGGCTTTGAGGAGAATGTCATACATGCAGAAAAAACAATAGGTCAATATGCTACAAACAAGATGTTTACTCCAACAATACCCACCCCCTTCCCCTTTTTAAACACATATTGCTTATGACTTGAAGTGTATGGTGGAGAACAACGTGCCAAAGTTATATTATTTGAAGCAGCTAAATATTTACTAGGCTGCAGCGTGCAAGACTACATAGAATTGACTTCAGTAAATATATGATATGTATTTATACCTAAACACCTTAACTCCCATTGGATTCCGCCGCATAGGTACGTTGTCTAATCCATCCTAACTTTTACATTTATCTTATTGTGATACTTAATAGCACAAAAGAGAAGAAAAAAGAATTACACAACTACATATACATAACAATTGAAGATTCTTTTAATTTTATACATTAGGTTTGTTTGATTGAAAATGCGCCCATCATGCTGTTGAGAAAACTGGACCCCTCAAATGGCTTATGCAATGGGACATAGTTGATTTGTAGAGGCTTTGACGAGAATGTCATACATGCAGAAAAAACAAGTCAATATGCCACAAACCAGGTGTTTACTCCAACTATACAACTATCACCCCACCCCCACCCCCCCACCCCCACAAAAATGAAGGATACCCTTTCAAATTTATTTGGAAACAATTTCCAATACGTCTATGTTTTTGCAATGATGATAAATAAAGCTAAAGGTCAAACGATATCAAATGTAGGAGTATACCTACCACAACATGGTTTCTCGCATGGCAAAATATACATTGCACTATCTAGAGGAATATCTATGCTAACAAAAAAAGTGTAGGTCATGATTGAACAACTAGATTGATGCACTGGGACATACACAAGAAATACTGTCTACAAGAAAGTATTAGGTGAGATTTGATTAATACCAAAATTGTAAGAAATCAAATAGGAAAAAACATACACCACACATGTAGTTAATGAAAATTATATTGGACGAATTCTTAGGTTTGGTGGAAGAGGAGACGATATGAAAAACACCAGACAACTACCACAAAAGACATTACTTTTGTGTATAAAAAGTTATTCAAATACAGGGTATACTGAATTTCAAATATTAAAAGGGAACATACAGTTCATGACACGACATAACTAAGAGGACAAACTGTTAATTCGTGCACAATTACTTACTAACAAATTGCCTAATAACAATTTAAGAATACGACGTTTGTCACTACATGCCCGACAAGCAATATGGCAAATAGATTAACCATTCACTTAGTATGACATAGTGCAATATTAAATACATATTGATATGTTGAAAGCCTAAAATATACATAAAAGATAAAATATCTCATGTATAGGGATCTCATGACTTAACCTACACGTGCAACGCACGTGCAGTGAATCTAGTATTTATTAAAAGTGGGAAGCTCCAACCTTCAAAGTTGGATTACCATTTTACCCCTCCACTTAATCAAAATAAAATTAATTAATTTATTAAATACTAATATTTTAATTACATAATGGTGGAATATGAAGTCCAACAACTACACTTTAATTTTTTAGTTATGACATTACAATTATAATTGATTAGGTTAAATTCAATTAGAGTAGAAGACAAAATAATGTAGGAAGTTCTTTCAATTCGGTGACTCTTTAAATTTTGAAACCAAAATAAAGTTTATGTATCGTGATTCAATGTGCTCCATTAATAAATTTTGGTAGGTGAAAAGAAAGTCAAATATCACTATAAATACCAGTAAATTGCTCCCTAGATCATCATATTCTTCTTTTCTATCATCTACTATTCTCTTTTCTTCTTCCTAGATAATGATATAGATACATGTCGTCAAGAAACTAACAGATGAGAAGAACATATAGTTTCATTCTGAAATTAAAAAGAGAAGCTTTCTTACAATATAGTTCAAGTGTTAAGCTTAGAAGTATAAGATATGACATATATATTCCTTTATATTTTTTTTTCATGTTAGCTTATGATTTTAAGTTTTTTTTTTTTTCATTTTGTAGTTAAGGTATGGTTGTCCAAAATAAACATTGTTATATGAGTTTGATAATACTTGAATAGTTTATGCAATATGCTTTTATTTAAATACAAGTATTTATTATTATTTTTTGCTAAAAGATTATTACTTTGAATGAAATATTTTGATTGTGTTACTTTATCGTCTATCTAACATAGTGTTGCGAACATATACATATATTGTTCATTTTCACCCCTTTTGTTTCATTTTTTTTCTACAGTTTATACAATATGAGACAATGTTTTCAAAATTTTAGGAATCGCGCAAATTACTTTATTTTTCGTGTGTATTAGCCCACTGATCTGGCGCTCGGAGCACCCAAATTTTTGTCACGCCCCGAGCCTACACCCTGGGCGGGACCGGCACTCGGAGACCATTGCTAGCCCCAAGCGAACCCTTGGCCTGGCTTTCTTAACTCAGCAGAAACCTAACTCAACAGATAAAAATCTGGCCAAAATAGGCAACTCGAGTCTCAAAATAGAATATTTACATATATACATAGATGAGAGACTCAATACTAACTGACTGACTGTCTATGAAGCCTCTATAACACTGAGATGGATGTTGGGACAGACCTCGTAACATCCTAATAAAAAAAAACTAAGAGAACACAAAATAACAGAGTCCTCCGGAAACAAGGAAGCTCACCACTGACTCTGGAGTGCTCAGATCAACGGCGTGCTGGATGCTGATCCTGGGTACCTGCGTCTGCATCATAATAAGATACAGGCCAACTGGCATCAGTACATGGAATGTACGAGTATGCGAGCTAGAAAGCTAAACCACAACTCAAGCTTGAAAGGAATATATGAGAACACTTACCTTGGCTCTGTTCGACTCATGAATAACCGAACTCAATATAAAGCAATAAGACACATACAATATATAAATAGCTTGTAAAACAGTGTAAACAACTTAGCTCGTTAATGATAAAACAATAACAAACTCAACTTTACTTATATAAAAGTAATATAACTTTAGTGGGAGATTCTTTAACCGACAACCACCACTATGAGCC